>CM067502.1:12203773-12448773 GCA_034509495.1 Acestrorhynchus altus | reverse complement strand
ATATACATCCCCATTGCTACCAAGTGATTCCCTTGAGTATTGTGATATTACCATTTGTGATTCTCAAAAAAACAGTATTGATTTTTATTGACACATTAAACCCAGCAGACGTAGAATAGCCTACAGACATGATATATGTATCATAAAAAGCTTGTTGTCAATATTCAGTAAATTATACAGCTTGAAATATGGCTAAAATCCACTCAGGAAACTCGGATAAAAACACACACTGAAGGGGTGAGAAAAAGGGGTGAGGTTATGAGAGGTTATAAAGACTTTTTTTTCCCACTTTGTTTGGAATACAGTCAATTATTGTGAATAAGGTTGGAATATCAAAATTATTGTTCTGGCTCCAAGTGGCTATTTGCGCTAGCACTATGATCCGAGGATCACAGGTTTGATTCCCGCGTGCAGCTCGTCATCGGCAGCCGGAGTCTGAGAGCAAAACTGGCCATGCTCTCTCTGGGTGGGTAGATGGCGCTACCACTCCACATCACACCCAGTGAAGTGGTGGTTAGCACCACAGTCTGTTAGCCTTTGTATTGTGGGCCCCGACGCTTTCCTCCAAGTGTCCAGCAATGATGCAATGGTGAACAGAGAGAGTTAAACTAATGACAGAGGAACGGGTTAATCCTCCAGAGCGAGTTCAGGTCAGACAGTACAGATAATGTCGACACTGCAACTGTGCGAGGAACGCCTGTCTCCACATTCCTTCTCACTCATGCGGTGAATTGTTCACATGCTTCTGACTCTGGACCCTATTTTCAGAAACAAATTCAATGATAAGCCACACTAATATACTCATCCACCAGGCTGGAGGTTCTCTCAGTGCCTGTGAATGGAATGCTGAAGCTAATGTGAACAGTGTTAGCGTCTCCATAGGGAGAGAAAATGATGAATCAGGAAAGATTGGGTTACGCTACGATCGATCGATCGGAGGCAGAAGAGGAACTGAACAATGGAGAGCAAGTAGCATAGAACTGACAGAGACTTCTGCTGGACCACTCAGGGGGGAATGCATGGAGACAGAGATGGGGAATGACACTCTACATGGAATGCTGTTCCCTGCTAGAGATTGGAAAACAATTGGGAATCATTGGGAATTCCAACATTTAGTCAAATTTCAGTCCATGAAGTAGCATAGATTCTGTAACTTTAAGACTTATTATTCAGTAAACAATATACGCTATAATAACTTACATTATAATTACATTTGAATGTTCTTTACACTGCAGGAACAAGGGTATGTCAGGATCTTTGATGACCACCACCCCACCTCACCCCCCCCGCCCACTCCCAAAAGTACTGGTTTCAGCTCCATCATTCCAGATAACACAGCCCACTGCTTCACAGCTCAATGCTGGGGGGCTTTATAACCCATCTAACCCATGCCTGGCATTAGGCACAGTGCCAATAGACTCAAATAAACACTGTTAAAACATTGTGTCCATTCAGTGTCCACTTTATTAGACACTGTGAGTGGACAGTGTTTGCACACTCGTACCAGTGCAACATACGCTTACACACCACCACCATGTCAGTGTCACTGCAGTGCTGAGAATGACCCACCACCCACATAATACCTGCTGTGTAGTGGTCCTGTGGGGTCCTGACCACTGAAGATCAGGTTTCAAAGCAGGAAAAAGTATGCCGAGAAACAGATAGACGACAGTCTGTAATTACTAAGTGCTCCCGTATGGTAGGTGGAGCTGATAAAATGTGTATGAAATCTAGACACAAGGAGCTAATAGAGGGTTAGAGCCCAGGTCTGACCCAACAGAAAGTGAAAGCTGGGATGTAACACAGAAACCAATCAAAACAACTGTAACAAGAAAGCACATGAGGCTCACATGGGGAATTCTGAAATCATAATTTCGAAAGGCTGAATCACACCTCCTTATCAGCACGTGAGCATTCCCCGAAATGTTTTTGGAAACTACCTGCCTGTTTTCTGTTTTAGTGAATTCAGGGGTATTAAGTTCCAATCCAATAAGAACCAGTTTGAGACAATATCCTCAAGCCAAGGTCCAAAATATCAACATTACACGTTATGATTTAGAGGCATATCCTGCACACTGATGTAGTCTAGTAGTTCAGCATTTTACATCGTCAGCAAGTGAACGTCCGATCAAATCACATCCAATTACAATTCGGAATATTTCAACAACATTTACCATCAGTTTTACACCACCTGGATGCGACTGGCCATGGCATAGTATCTGTGTCTTCAAGGTGAGCTCGAGACGGACTATAGACGGACTATAGACTGTCATTATAGAACTGCACAGTGCACCTGTATGGACAGTGGAGATGATAAAATGGACAATGAGTGCAGGTGGTCATAATGTTATGGTTAATTGTGGAATGCACAAAGACTGGGATTCCCTGGCCCTGCTAAATCTGCATGGCTTGAAAAGTTACACTGGTTAAAATAAATACGCCATCAAAATGAACAATCCGGGTCCCAGTCGACCCAGTAGTGACCTCTGTTCAAAGATGTTCAGCACAAGATTGAGCATATGGATTTCTTCTCAAAGCAGATTAAAAAACACAAATGATGGAACATCAGGGTAGAAGTGCACGTTCTAAACTACCCTGCATTAGGAAAGTGGTAGAACTTGAACTGCTGCCAGTCCAGAGGGTCAGCGCAGGCTTCCTCTCCTGCTCTAAATCTCGTTCTCAGTCTGACAGGTGTGACGTCAGTTTTATTTGGCCGGACAGCGAGAGGAGCAAAAAGATTCACCCTCTGAAGGAAGCCAGCAGGGCCAAATGGAAGTGCTTACAAAGGCACAGGTACTGTCCAGGGACCAAGAGGAACGAGAATGCCCATCCGGAGGCTGACAGATAAATGGAGAACATTTCCATCACATATGAAGGTGAAATAACTTTATGGGGTGTTTCACACTCAGACCCGATTAGCTAACTGCTGCAAATGCAAAACAGATTGTATCAACCACACTGTTGTAGGAACTGTAAGATTATTCAACTTATTTCAGACTTATTTGTACTTAAGATATTAATTTGGATATTATTTTTTATACATTTAATCAATTTTGGTGTAAGAGTAGAGGAGGAAGAGGATAGGGCAAGATGGAGGCAGATGATCCGCTGTGGCGACCCCTAAAGGGAGCTGGTTTCAAATGTTTTTACATTTAAAGTTTAAATGTAATTATTAGCCAGTAGAATAAAAAAAACTTAGCAAGTAAAAGCCTCTTAAACGTGGTCTAAAAATTTTGAATGTTCTTCATTTATTCATCAATTATTATTATTGTTAATAATAATAATAATAATAATAAGGGTCTTAATATATGGGCTGATACTTTTGCTTTAAATAAATATATAATAATAATTTAACATTTTGAAGAATAAAGCCTGAAACAAGCAACATTATCAGCCAGTCGAATAAAAAACATAACAGATAAAATTAGTTAGAAATAAGCTCATTAATATTATAATATTCTGACATCAATATTAGAATGATGGGAATTCTATAATGGTGTTTTGGATCCGGATGGAGAAGTAGGACTAAAGCTCTGGCATAAGGACAAGAGAGGGAAATGTTGGTGTGTACATTCACTGCTGGCACCCCTCCTCCTTTAAGGCAGAGTGGAATTGCAATGAGTGCATGATGTCACCGCTTTTGCAGAAAAGCATGACTTCATTCTCGGGATGGCCCCTCCCCATTGGTTGGTTCGAATCCTCCCAGGAACTCTGCCTGCCAATAGCAGGAAGGCATGCCCCACAGTGGCAAGCTCAGCAGCTTATACAGTTAACCCTGCCAGTGCCTCATTGTGTATGATATACATGTGGCGTCCACTGAGCGAGCGCAGAACATTCCACTGACTCATTTCTGACTGAAACTAAAGCAAGATCACTGCTCTGCTGAACTATTTATAACAAACAATGTGGTTTTGTGTTGGTATTAGAGATCTATTGAGCACAACATGAGGTAATGATGTGGATGCGTTTTCTGAATAGCATGCATTCTGGCAGACCCTTTGTGCTCACTAAGCTCTTCAGTGCTCGGTGCACGTTCATGGGGAGAAGCACATCCACTAAAACATAGTGTAAATAGCTGAAATATCTCACTGTTGTAAGAATATTAACAGTATTATACTTTCTCACATAATCTAAATGCTCTGTTATTTATTGACTAAGGAAAAGGAACAAGACCTGAAAACAAGTTCAGAATTAGAAATAAATCTCATAATATTACTATAATAATTCAAACAGGCGATCAGTCGGTTTGGGTACCATTCACATTTCAATGGATAAAGTATAAGTACCAGCACCTGGAGTTTATTCATATTTCAGTGCTTTACTCTCTCTAATCATCTCTCTGTCATTTCAGTTGTAAAAAAACACAAAAACATCTCAATTTCAACATGTTATTTATTTTAAACACTTAATAAATAAACAAAATAAATGTATATTTATAAATGTAAAAGATAACTGATCATGCTTGGTCACACCATCAACCCACCGTCATATAAAGACAGAGCTGTGCTGGTAGTGGTGTTGGTTAGTTTTGCTCCGTACAAGGCTGATGTTCCCTCAGTGTGGATCATGGTTGTGTAACCCCAGAGCTAGATGTGGGAAAAACCTGTATGGTTTGTGTGCACTTCATCAGCAGTGGCTGCAGAATGCTGCCAACACTAGCAGTGGCTGTGATTTCGGCTCACCTCTGCCCTCGCTGTGTTGTGCTTGTACTTGGCACAGCTGTTCTGACGTGAACCGGTACTTGGCAGTACCGATGTAATTCATTCGGTACCATTAAAAGCACTGACTTTGGTACCAAACTCTAATGTTCAGGAATATTCAGGCTATGTCAGCACTGTTATTGGCGACTCACTTGTCTGAACATCACAAACCAACCTGCATGGGTTGCCATGGTAATGACGTGCCATGCTCTTCTTGGATCCCCACAATTATGCCACTCTGGATTTGACGTGTACATTATTTGTCAAGGTATGAGTGACACGAGTGATTGTCATACGACATCCAAATATGGATTGGATCAGATTCTCAAAAATCAGCCTGCTCTGCAGACCATCAAAGATCTGGAAACAATTTAGATACACCAGAAATCTGAAGTCTGAACATAGCCTTAAATATTCAGACTACATTTATAAGGCTAAACCAGTGCTTCTGAACCTTGCACTCACACCCTGCCCATTGTAGTGCTTTCTCTGCTCCCGCCACACCTAACTGAAGGAATCAGCTCATTAAGAAACCCTTTCAAAGGTGTGGGGGTGTGTTAAAGGGCGGAAGCCACCAACATGTGCGGGGCAGGTTCGAAACATTTCACTTCCTAAGATATCATTATTTCAGTGTAGCACAAACCTCTCCAAGTTTGGCTGTGCAGATAAAATGCCCCAGCTGTTCAGTAGGAAACAGTTCAAAATGCGATAAAAATACGATCACATTCAAACAGACAAAGAAAGAATGAAGGAAGGCCATTTCCTGATTGTGTGCTAATATAGAAAATGAGGCACAAAAGGTCAATCATCTTATCAGAGGTTGCAGCCTGCTCAGTGAATGGCAGCAGGCTTGCATACTGGAAGTCTGCGTGAAACCAGCCACAGATAGCTGAAGGGCCCAACAAGACGGAGTGACCATTGTGAGCCAGACAGAACCATACCTCAAACCAAGTCCACTTGTCCACCATAAATAACCCTTCACAACAGCTGCCAAATGAGGATACCTGCCAGCCCACTGCCTCGCAGTTGGTTCATTTCAACTTCATTACATTAGAGCTCTCCAGCCTTCAATGTTCGTTAAAACGTGCAATTCAGAAAAGACAGGGGCGGAGTTTTCGTGCTTACTTAAAGCCATAACGATTGGAGCTATTGGCAAGAACCTGCCAATATGACATTTCAAGGTTATGATCAAAAAGGGAATTTGACTTTTTATCCAATCAGAACAGTGGGATCTGAAGACAACACTGCTATCTAGAAGTGCAGAAGAGTTTAATGTTTCATGCATCATCATTGCAAAGTGGCCATAGTCACATCGCAAGATATGTACGATCATGTTCATGCCATGCCACAGCTGGAATGATAAAAGGAGAACTTCACACAGTTCACACATCATTTTCTACTCTCACTGTCCCTTTTATCGGTGTCTCTTGCCGGTACTCTGTGAGACACAGCAGTGCTGCTGGAGTGTTTAAACCCCTTAAAGTCACTGCTGGACTGAGAACAGTCCACCAACCAGAATTATCCAGCCAAAAGCATCCTGTTCGCACTGATAAAGGACTAGAGGATGACCAACACAATCTGCAGAACCAGATGAAGCAACTTGGTAGGAGTTGCTAATAAAGTGGACAGAGAGTGGACACAGGGTTTAAAAACTCTAGAAACATTGATGTGTCTGATTCACTCATACCAGCGCAGCACACACCACGCCAGTGTCACTGTAGTGCTGAGAATGACCCACCACTCCCATAATAGCTGCTCTGTGGTGGGCCTGTGTGGTGCTGACCATTGAAGAAGTTTTTTTTTTAGCATAATGCAGCCCTATATTCTTGTGGTCAGGGTTTAAGCAGGGTTTAAAATGAACCACTGTCTGCCACCAATCTTAAAGCTTTCACTTTGGGGGGGAGAATTAATACAGTATTGCAAAACATAATGTTCCAATAAGTGTTCTGTAATATTTCTCAATAAGACAATGTACTGATTTGCTTTGCTGCCAAGGCTCTGAATGGAAAGGAGTTCAGCCACAGTTGTGCTATGAGAAGGACATCTACTGTATAAATCCCTCACATCATCCTGCAGGTGCTTTGGCGCTCATTCCGTCACTTGACATCCGTCAGTGGCAAGACTTTAATCCCAAACTGGGACATTTCATTTCTTCCTGCACAAGGTCAACTGTAATCCATGGAAGTGCACCTGAGAGCTCTTGCTTTGATTAACTTTGCCGCTCCGACTGTCAGGCAAATGAGAATCTGGATTTCTGCCGTCACTACTTCTACAGCCAATGATCTTTCACGGCTGAAGAGTTCACCAGTAAAGACCTGTTTAGGATGGGTGGTCTTGCTCAGTAAGATGCTTAGAAACATGTAAACATGCCTCCACCAGATGTGCTGAATGGAGAGACAGCTGAACTACACGAATGTACAGCTGTTTACACAGCTCTGAAAGACAGGAACGTATTCCTGAGCAGGACTTTGCTTACACAACCACTACCGCCAACGTTTCCCCAGCTTTTATTATCATTTAGGCTCTTCCAGTTCAGAGAACAGCCTGAAATGCTACTAAAGTAAGCAGTGAAATGACAGTCTTTTAAAACAAATGTAAACTGTACAAAAGCAGTTCCCCTTTTTAATGGAAGTCATTGGTTAACAACTTCCAGCTGATCTCTGCCAGTGGTTTAACAACTAAAGCCAGGGTGTCGTGAGAACAGCTTCCTACTCCATTAAAACACTCTTGGAAACTGAAGAGGTCTGACACACTCGAATCCACAACAGCATCAGAACACTGATTTCTGAGAGTCATCAGCTTTTGTAACGGGTGGCTCGCATGATGACACCTTGTAGTTCAGCTTAGCAATGGAGCAGATGTCAATTCCAGCTGTGACGACTTGGTGGTGCAGGTCTGAAAGGTGGAGCTGCAGAAAAAAAAAGTTGTCTTATCATCACTGATGCGATCATACATAAGTGTGCCGCTGGTCGGAGCAGGCGTCTGCCGACCATTGCGTCAGATCCGGGGATCCAGCGTTCTCCAAGTGCGATGGCTGCCCAGCAATGATGCAAATGGCGGTAGTTCGAAAAGAGGTGGTAGGCTATCGTCACATGACTCAGAGGAAACATGTCGATCTTTCCCACCCTGGTACCGAGAGCAGGGCACGTAATGTGGGAGACTACTTGGCACAGTAACAGGCAAGTCTAAATTAGTAGGGCTGAAAATTTTGAAAATGGCAAAAATTATTTAAAAGAAGTAATGTTTATAGTTTAAAGTGTAAATCATAGTTTGTAATTCACACTTTACACATGTATTTATGAACAATCTGAGAGACACAGAATAATTTGGACTGAAATTCCTGAAATACTTGGACAGTTTCAGTAAGAGACCGAAACTAAGTATTAGAAGTGACCATCTGTCTCTTTCTCTACACACTTCAGCAATGGGAGGGCAAGGGTGGTGGAGGGATGGAGAGGCAGGGGTGTGAGGAGGTTGCTGGGGGCAAGCAAGACTACAGTTACCTTAGTGATGCATCTTAATCCACTACAGTTTTATGAATCAAAACAACACCATGAAATCCAATGGTTTTCAACTTCTGTATGGCACATGTGAAATTACAATATTTACCCTAAAACCATTTTGTTCACTGAACCACGGCCCCAATACCATGATGTCTCAGTGCAAATACACAAACTGTTACACGCCTGCACAATACAGTATACACACAATAAAAACGAGAATATATACACACACTTAAGCAGCAGTAAATAGTCAGGAAAAAGTGCATGACTGGAAGGAGCTCATGTAAAGGCTTTATTAGCAAAGACCTGATGACAGATATCCAGCTGACAGTAGTAAAAATAAAATCACATAACCATAGAAATCAGTGAGTGGTACACAGATGAGACAGGTTTCTTCGTTTCATCCAATTCAAAAATGCAACCCATTTCAGACTTCTGGCAAGGGCATTTCATAACCAACCGAAATATCGGCTCAAAAAAGGAAGTGAAATTTGAGTCCTACACACCCTTTTCAGTGACTATTCTCAGACATACACTGTGCACATTCTTACCCCTTTGTGTGTTCTTAATATTCTGTTCGCTAAATACAAAAATGACCCAAATACCATCTCCTCACCCTGATGGTGTGCAGCTTTCCTGGAAGTTTTAACAAATGCAATCTTTCACTGTCTCTAAAGTTGGGCTCTAAGTTGTCTCGCTCTATAAAGTCATCAGATTTCAAGCTGAAGTCCATTCGGGGATTTCCACTGCTGTTAAACATGGTGGTGGGTCACTGTTGACCCTTGAAACAAAACGCAGGTTGTCCTCAAAGTTTCCCACCAAAGCATCATCGTATCAGGTCTTGTGCTATACTAGGACCACTCCACAGACACCCACACCATACACAGAGCAATTCCTCCAGGCAACAGTTTCAACACCTCCACCCGAGCAACCCACTCAACGTGAACTTACTTTTTGCCTCTCGGCTGACTCCTGTAGCGCTGGTCCCTCCGTGACATCTCCCCTCTTAGAGCGAGGACCTTCTTGTGAGTTTGCGGAAGAAGGCTCATGTTGAAGCTCACACCATGAGAAGCAAACAAGCTCTAAACCACACTGCAACTAGATAAGCTCAACTCATGCCTCTGGTCTGAGTACTTCTCGCTTACTCTCTCTCTCTCTCTCTCTCTACTCGTCTGGTCTTTTTGTCAGGGCTGTGGGCAGCTGCATTCGGGGCTTTTTTTTTAATATCATTTCCTGTGTTCTGTGCTCATTCAAAGCTTCCTTGGGAGCAGTTGTGACCCCCTGACACAGAGTGCTCCCCCTCCCTCCCCGGTCTGCTGTGTTCATGGCAGCTATGTTAGGTTCAGTTAGGGTGGTGCTTGTCTATCTGTCAGATGAACCCAGCACATTTCCTTCCACTGACAGAGAACAGATTCAGCCTTTCGGTTGTAAAACTAGAAGCCGCTTTCAGGAGCCTTTTTAATGGTGACTGCAGGAGACCAAAATATCTGTGTATCGGTTAAAACTTACCTTCCTCTTTTGGGCCAGAGTGCCATCTCTCTAGTTCCTTTCTCAAGACTCTTCTGTTCTGAATTTCTAAGCAAACCTGTTCTCTTATACATGTCTTTGACAAATGTCAGATGAAAAGTGATAGAACACTAAGCCACCAGACCTGTAGTTCCTCAGACTGGTTTCACGGTCAGCTGATGCTGTCAAAATGTTGGTCCATTCAAAAACACTACCCAAACAAAGGACTAACTGAACTTCCAATCACATGATTTTTGGGCATCCTGCACAGTCATCGACTGTATAACCCTAATGGACCATTACAACACTACAAAATTGAGTTTCTTACCTAATATTAGAGTCATTAAAGTCACAATCAGTGGATCAAAATGTACCATTTGATCTCTCCAATTGCACATTAGACAGTGTGGCTGTTAAGATCAAGCTCCCAGTTGGGTTTTCAGTAGAACCTAGTCTATGTAAGACCTTAATATAGATACTGATACCAACTATAGTTTCTGCTTTCATTTTTAGCCTCCTTTCACCCTGATCTTTAATGGTCAGGACCCACCAGGACCACCAGAGACACTGACATGGTGGTAGTGGTGCGCTGGTATGAATGGATTAGACATGGCAGTTCTTCTTGTACAGTGGACAGTGAATGGACACACTCCTACCCAGTTGCTCCACCTGGTCAGAGATAGAAGCTAGTCCATATTTGCAGTTTGGGTTGGTCATCCTCTAGTCCTTCACCAGTGCTCACAAGATGCTGCGCACAGGGCCTTGTTGGCTGGATGTTTCTGGTTGTGCACTGTTCTCAGTCCAGCAGTGAGACAGAAGGGTTTAATAACTCCAGCAGCACTGCTGTGTCTGATCCATTCATATCAGTTCAACACACACTAACACACCACCTCCATGTCATTGCCATTGCAGTGCTGAGAATGACCCGCCACACACACAGTACCTGCTCTGTGGTGGTCCTGACCATTGAAGAACATTGAAGATACAGTCATTGACAGAAAAACACCCAGATAGACATGTCAGATCTGCATGCAGTTATTTCTCAGCCAGATGTGTACAGGTGTGGTCTGATTAGACACTGGGTCTTGGCACAAGAGGGCTTCCCCCTCTGCCATGTTAAAAGCCTCTCAGAGGCTGCTTTTGGGTAGTGTACATCTTGGTGAGAGATCACTGACTGCTAGACATGCCTCTACCTGAAGACATTTTGCCCAGTTGACATGCATCAGAGGACTGAGAGAAGCAGGATGGTCATTTCAACAAACTGCCTCCATCTAGGCTGTTCTGACCAAGCCGCCGTCGTCTTTGTTTGCAGTGGTGTCGTGAGCAAAACCTGAGCTGTCTTTAGGCTGCTGGCTCTGTGTGGGATCTATCAACGAAGGTGTTCAAGTATGGAGGCCTCATGGTGAGTTCTTCAAACCTGCCTTTGCTATGGAGTGACACACTGCCCCGATTGTTGTGTGATGATCTATGAGTTCAGCTGGATAATGCTCACCCACACACAATACGATTTTCCCAGGAATATCTCTGACAGATGGCGACACTTCCTCGGCCTGAGTGCTCACCAGATGTTTTGCAATCCCAGCATTTATGGGAGCAGCTGGGACGCCAACTTCAGCGTAGTACGAGTGCGCAGGATCTACAGGTCCATTTGCAACATCTGTGGGCAAATGTGCTACAGGATGTCTTACGGAACCTGTATGTCTCCATGTCCAACTGTATCTCATCTTGTATCCAGACTAGAGGCCCAACAGGGTATTCAAGCCTCCTTTTAATTGTATATATGTGACACTTTATGAATATTATGAACACAATTTACATTTTGGGAATAAGACATTCTAGAGCAGTACATTCTGACAGTAACAGACTGTACTTCACCAGAGGTCCCAAAGGAATATGAAGTCCAAGTTAATGCTGGTTCTGCGTCACAGCAGGAGTGCAGTGCTATCTGCAGAGCTGCTGACTCACTCAGAGCTCTGACAAGAGGCTGATAGAGGGAAACGAGTGGTTGCTGGTGTACATCTCTGACTGCAGGATATGTAAATAATATGTATTCAAGCCTGCATATGCAAATGAGCGCCTGGGATGAGCTATTGGCTCTTCTGGAACTGGTTTTGAAATGTCTGTTGCAGACAATTAACCACTAAGCATTGTTATAACTGAAGTTGATGAATGAGGGTGATTTCCAGTGATATGACTCGTCAAGCTTCAACTCACTGGTTTCCAATTCAAAACACCATCATCTAAACCAGGAATCAATGAATGTAGTCTGTATTCCATTTCAGAGCTCATTTCTCTAGCACGTGTCTTTGATGCATGTCAAATGTGTGACAGAACACTGCCAGCCACCAGACATGTAGTTCCCCAGGTTGGTGTCATGGTCAGCTGATGCTGGTGAGATGCTTGTCCAATAAAAACACAGAGGAATGAAACAGAGGATGCCCTGAACCTCCAATCATGTGCTTCTGCTTTCTGGCCTCCCAGTAAAGTCACTTGACTGTCACTTGATTGGCCTTTCACAACACCACATTTTTGATCAAATGGGATCAAAATGTAATTGTGATTTCGGAAAATGAGAGAGAAGCTCATCTGTTTCAGCACAGTTTGTATTGGTCATCATCTAGTCCTTCAGCAGTGCCCACAAGATGCGGTTGGCTCAATATTTCTTGTTGGTAGACTGTCTGCTCTCAGTCCAGCAGTGGCACCGAGGTGTTCAAACACTCCAGCAGCAGTGCTACGTCAGTGACCCGACACCCATTCAATACCTGCTCTGTGGTGGTGAAAGGTCTGCAGAGAAACAGGTAAACTACAGCCTCTAACCATAAAACTACAAAGTGCTCCTGTACCTTGAATCACACACTAAATGGGGTATTTTTGACTCAGCTGGTCATTTGGTTGGGATATTTCCATGAGCGTTGGGAAGTTCTGTGGTCATTTTTAAGTAGATATTGCACTATTTCACAGAAACAACCCAACCAATGGATATATCAATAAATTCATATATCAAAGTAGATTAATTGTTTTGTATTTCAATTATTTTCATAAAAACAGCAAATACATTTTTACAGTCTATTCTACTGTATATTTTACAATATTAGATATTTGACATAAAATGTTTTAAAGTGTTTTTAAATTTTTTTTTTTCTATTTTTCAAATAGAAAATCCTTTTGTATATAAAAACTAGTTAGTAATATAGTAGTAAAGCACTGTACAGTTTTCCACCTGGAAATCAGGAATTTCA
The DNA here is from genome assembly GCA_034509495.1 of Acestrorhynchus altus. Classification (NCBI taxonomy): domain Eukaryota; kingdom Metazoa; phylum Chordata; class Actinopteri; order Characiformes; family Acestrorhynchidae; genus Acestrorhynchus; species Acestrorhynchus altus. The sequence goes on along the minus strand of CM067502.1, from coordinate 12,435,825 downwards.
GTCTTTTTGCTCCACAAGCGGAATCTCAGCAGTTCTATTGCTTCAGTCTTATCCTTGCAAGTCAGTGCAGACAAAAGGACAATGAGCGAATGAACACAAAGAAAACGGAGAATGTGAAAAGCCTTCTCTTATCTCTAACCACAAGAACACGGCCCTGAGAAATGAATTTCACCTTCTCCAAAGGAGTTCTGTAATGACTGGGTCTACTGGTCTGTACTGCTGTATACTGGTGTGCACTGGTGCCTCAGTCTGACCTACTGAAAAGACCACAGCTATTTATTAGAAAGAGGAGATATAATAACAAAAGCATAAAAGTACACAGTACACATACCTGCAAACTTATTTTCATCATGTTTTCATTTCTGGTCCAGTAAAACCAGTCAGACAGCACTATCCTGGAGCTGCTGCTACCAAACTGAATTTTTATTTGATAAATCCGTTCAAGAATATCAAAGGACATTCTGAGCAGCTTAACTGTGACCTTATTTCATAATATAGTAAAAGTTAATGCGTGCAAGTTTCCACTTACCCTAAATATCAGCTGGCTTATTAAGTAATTAACTAGTTACATATAATAGTGTTGTTTATTGTCACTTTAATGGTTACTTCAAAGTAAAATTCTCTAATATAAATGAACAAAACTCGTCAAAATAAAAGCCACATATTTTACCATATCATCTCACATTTGTTTGGATTTTTTTTCTTGCTTTAGCGCTGACTTTGCACATTTAAATTTGATAATATAATAGAGTTGTATTTGTCTATTCTTTTACCAGGAAAATGATTTAAAACATCATTAATCATCCTTGTCTTCATTGTTAGTTAGCAAATGCATAAAACCTCAATTAATTTAAAAGCTGATAGAGTTGATAATTGAGTAATTCATACATTTTTGAGCACATAAAAGTTTTTGGAGCATTTATATATATATATCTCCATTCTTCATTAAAATAACAATATGACAATATAAAACTGACAGAGAAGAAAAACAACAAAAATATAAATATTCAGACTTTTTATGTGACAATAACAAAATTAGTTTCTGCATTAAATTCAATCATATCTCTAACAAGTAACACTTTGTGGACCAGAGCTTTGTGGGTCTGGCCGTGCTGAGAGTCAGTAAACTGCTACATTTGGAACAGGCCACTCTGGCTAAGTGCTATTTTCCCATGAAGTTAAAGCCCCACTCACATTCTCCAAGGACTGCTCTGTTTTTCCACCCAGGGGACGTCCATCAGCCCTTCAAATAAACTGAGCTGTTCTCACTCAGCGTTCATCTAGTTTCTGTTCTTTATTCTGTTCTGCAGGCGGTTCATCTGCTGGCCGTGGGCTCTATTTGGACAGCACCGTGCTGAACAAAGGGGAACAGATTCCTAAATGTGCCCCCTGAAAACACACACATACACATACGCCCCCTTTGCCATTCTCATCTAAATGCAAGCAGCTTGCTTTTAAGGAGGAGAAATTCTGCTGAAAATCCCTCCCAACACAATCTCCAAACTGCGATTCATCTGGGTCAGATGTAAAACTCTCGTCCGCAGCTGATAAACAGATTCTCACTAAGTCAGCGGGGAGGCAGCAGCACTCTCCTGTGTATACCCGGAATAAGGGCTTCAGTTCAACACCTGCTCTCCTGATTTCGCGATCTAACCTCATCAGAACCTGAAACCAGTGCTAGATATAGACTTAAGTATATATACTTAACCGGTATATATTGGGGTGTAAGGAAATATTGATATATCAAAGTATCATTTTGCTCTCTCTAAGACAATCAAAAATCATTTCAATTGTAAAGAAAATACATTTTGTTACTGATGTAAACACTTAATATGAAAAATAAACATATTTATGAAATACACTTGTAAACATATGATAGCTGCAGTACATTCAAGTGTTTTGGCTACGTTTGAAATATTATTTTACTATTAAACAATATATTTGAAACCTATCTCACATGTAAAGAAATACACACACACACACACACACACACACACACACACACACACACACACACACACACACACTTGTGCATCTCAAAAATGTAGAATATTGTGAAAAATATTTAACTGTCACATTGTATATTCATTACATTTAACGTGATGTACTTCAAGCTTTGTAATATTGTAATATTGTGATTTTCATGAGCTATAATCCATCCTGATCAACAGTAAAACAAAAAGTATCAAATATATTACATTCTGTGTAAATTTTGTATGAAATAATGAACATGAATGAATTTTTTCCACAATATTCTAATTTTCTGATATATTTCTGTTCTGTTTGGGTTAAAACACTCGAGTCATTCACTGCATATGAATACAAACTCTCATTTAAGACAGAGCTGTGCTGTTAGTGGTGTTGCTTAGGCTGTTACTCAGATACTCACTGTACTGGGCTGATGTTCTCTCAGTGTGGATCGTGTGTAACACCAGAACTGACTCGTCTTCCCCAGGAAGCAGAATTAACTTTACACATTTCACAGCAGCTTGGGCTGAGTCTGAGTCAGATATGGCAAAAACTGGCCGACTCACGGCATATTCAGAAAACACAGCAAAGTCCAAAGCACACATGGACCCTCCGTAACCTTTCCACAATGTTGGTTTCAGGTTGGATGATACACACACATGTTTCTGGATAAAATTGGGCATTTTTCACTTTTTCCCCCAAAGATTTTAGAGAGTAAAGAATGGTACTCAATCCTAAAGATGATGGGAGCAAACAGGCTCAAGCAATTAGCATCAATAACATAAAAAAAAATCAGAACTCTGCTTTTATAAACCATAATCAGGCTTTTTAACCCAATCAACTGAATTTGAACTAACAATATTTCTGCTCATAATTGAAGATGAAACTTGTGTTTGATTAAAATAATTTCCCACATCAGAGCTTGGCTGGGTGTTACATATGGCCTTTTACCAAAAAGTGGACCAAAGTGACCTCTACGCCTCTTCACACCCGTCCACCCCCCTGCTGAATGTGACAGATGTGAGTTTGATCTTGTCTTCATCTGCACACACACTGTCACACCCCGACTCCAAAACCAACATACTCTTCTCTCTGCCTCCGTCTCTCATGCTCTCTCTGTCTCTCTCTCTCTCTCTCTTCGCCCCCCCACCTCTCTCTCCCTCTGACCCAGATGTCCTCGCCAAATCTACAACCCCACAGCCCAGGCTTGGCACTAATGCAGTTTTAAGCTCCCTGCCAATTTCCCAGCCTATGGAAGCCCATTTGCAGCCTTATCGATCAAAAAGGAATGCAACTGCCAAAGATCCAGCACTCGAGACTTACTGGTCTTACAGGACCAGGCTAATGCTGATGGCATCTAAACCCATCATCACTCAGACACAGATACCAAACCTCAAGTTGGGTAGAAACTGAAAATCTTATCCAACCTGCAAAAAGAAAATTTACACATTTGTACCCCCACAGTTTTACCCTGAACGTATGAGGTTTTAGTAAGTTAACAACTGTAATCCTAAACAAACAAAAAAATGTGAGCATGGGGAGGGAGGTTTTTGGTAGAGGTGGAACAGCACACCTTGTATCTCACAACTCACAATGTGTGCATTTGAAAAATGTACAGATTAATGAACATAACAGAATCATGCTGACGCTCCACTGAATTATAACAGCATCTCTATCCCTGACACTCCACACAGGGATGCTCCTGTATCTTTTGGCTTGTCCAGAAATGCATGTGTAAACTGTGTCCTTGAGGGGCGCTCAAAGCACAAATTACATTTCCTGACTGTAGGCAGAGCCCTGGAGCAAGAAATGTCACACAACGTAACTTATTAATGCATTAAAAATAAATCATGTTAAACATGTAACATTTCTCTATTTTGGCTGTATCAGAGATACTGTATGTACTGAATCATATGTCAATTTTTGTTTCTATTGTCATTATCTTATGCGACACTGCACATCCTGCTTTGCGACTATGGCATATATGAGTGTCTACACTGCAGTGACTGCTTAAACAATATATTGTGTGTAGCCCTACAATGTAGGGCACTACAATAATCCCACATCCCTTACTGCACTACACTGTGTCACGCAGCACCTCTTGTTATCATCTTGTAAACTGTTGTTAAGTAATACTACAACAGCTTAAACGTGACCTTATGTGGTTTGCGTTCATTTAGGGAATCAGTTAACAAAACTAAAGCAGCAGCTCACTCTCCACACACATCCTGGCTGAGTGACGTGGGGACGCTGTGTAAATGTAAATTCCTACCAAACTCCGGCTTTAAGTCAGCGAGCAGCTCATAACGTTCAGACAGAAAATCCTTCTCTCTAATCATTCTGCCCCGACTGAGATTAATTCTGCGCCAGGCTGTAAGGAGCAGGTGTGTCAGCTGGCACAGGCTAGGGGAGAAAGTGTGAAGCTGACAGCAGGAGAAGGTGGTTACATAAACACTGCATCGTCCTATTAATACGCAAATCCGAGACGCACATGGGCGGCATATCTGGGCAAACATAGCTTTACCCAAACATATCTTTCGCCTCAAAGCAATTATTCCACCATAATGCAGAGTAATTAGAAGGGTGAATGGGTTTTCATATCAGAACCAGTCTCAGCATCAACTTTGCTCCTCTTGACCATTCTCTATGCATCACAAGGTCTCCAGTACTCTTCAAAGAAATACAATCAAAGCATGTAACATAACACTAAACAGCTACGTGGTTGTTACGGTTCACCTATGTGTGAAGACTAATGAACGTTTATGTAATTTATATAATTAGACTTAGAATTTATATAAATTCTGGTTCAGTTTCATATTACAGTTTAACCAAATTCTGGTTCTTTGGTCCACGGTACCATTCACACCTGCTACGCCGGTTCGGGCCAAAGAAGGTAGGTGTGAAAGAACCCGTAATGACTTCCCACCAGCCTTGACACAGGTAGAAGGCTGACCTCAGGCCTAACCCCTGACACCCCTTCAGACCAGCTGCCCACCTGCCTATTACTGGACTAGGATTACCTGCCAACCCTGCCTGGGACTAGCTGTCCACCTGCCATCACCAACCCTCTAACCAAGAAAGCCCAGCAGCGCCTCTACTTCCTGCAGAGACTGAGGAGAGCACATCTTCCACCACCCATCCTCACCATGTTCTACAGAGGGACTATAGAGAGCATCTTGAGCACCTGCATTACCGTCTGGTTTGGGAACTGCACCATCACGGATCGCAAGGCCCTACAGCGGATAGTGAGGACAGCCGAGAAGATCATTGGAGTTCCTCTCCCCTCCATCAGTGACACCTACACCTCTCGCTGCCTCCGCAAAGCCACCGGCATTGTGGAAGACCCAACCCACCCCTCACACAGTCTCTTCACTCTGATGCCGTCTGGCAGAAGATACCGGAGCATCAGAGCCTCCACCACCAGACTCTGCAACAACTTTGTCCACCAGGCAGTGAGACTCCTCAACACACGGAGACAGAGCTGAACCCCCCACCACTCCTCACACCCACATTCACACAGGGACTGAACTGAACCCCCCACCACTCCTCACCCACACAAAGACAGTATCAAATACAAAGAACTGTTCTGTACCCACCCCTTGACTTGACTTGAGAAATGTTCATGGACCCTAATTTACAGCTACTATTGTTATTCTAACCACCATCAAACCATTTCATTACTTGAACATGAACTGCTTGCTTCAGATCCTTCCATAATATTTCTCTGGTATTAAAGTCAGAGATTCAGCTCACAGACAAATGTCCTGCTATGTTCCTTTAGAACCTGCTGGTATAATTCAGATTTCATTGTTCCATCAACGATGGCAAGTCGTCTTGCCTCAGAAGAAGCAAAATGGGCTCAAACAGTAATACTGCCACCACTGTGTTTCACAGATGAGATAAAGTTCTCGTTCAAATTCATGTAGCAAACAGGGTTCCCCAACTTTCAAGCAGCACTGTGTATAAAGCTTTGGGTGATTTATTGAGAGGAACAAAGCAACAGTGGAAGCAGAGGAAAGTGCATCTGCTTCATTAACGCCATCAGTAGGGAAGAGGCTCTTCCCTGCCGAGGTCAGGATGGCTTACGACAAAGGGAAGCTCTGCTTCCTCATTTGGTAAGGTGTTCGTGTAGCAGTACGGACATGCATTGCAGATGTGGTACGTGTTCCATTAAACATGAATATCTACACTCTCTTCTGGTGCAAATTATACAATAGCAAGGTCAGCATTGCTAGGAAGTGATGACACGGTCACTGGGGAAGTGCAGTACCTAGTGTGTTAGCTGTGTATGACGTCCTAAATGTGGTTGGTACAAACTGGCCGGTCTGGGACCTGTTCTCGAACAGCTCCTGCGGGTTATGGCAGGGGACGTGGGCTCCTGTGCAGTGTCCTTCAGCAGATCAAGCTTTATCAGAAGTGCTGGACATTCTTTTTCAGCAGCAGGGTCATTTAGACTGATAAAATAGCCAAGCTGACAGCAAAGCCGCACAAACATGCCAAGGTTATACACAGACAAACCACCAAGCCTCAGGACGAAGGTGACAAATAAGTGACAAACCTCACAGTAAAAAAAAAAAAGGCAGCACACAGACCTAAAAATACTCCACTTTCAAATACACAAACACCAGGGGTCAGTATTTTATGCCTTATGCTTTTTACATACACTCTAAGCCCACGTTTTGCAGGCTGCCTTGGCCCAGATGCAGCAAAACAGGCCTAAACTATGATACAACCATCGCCGTATTTCACAGAGGAGAAGGTTCTTCTGCTGGAATGCATAACCCACATGTTACTCAACTGTTCTGGGTTATGAATATTCCCGATCATTTTCCAGATCTGTGTGGAGCGTCAACTTATAATAATGAGCTGCTTTTCAAGGTTCCTTCATGCTAAACACAGTATATCTCAGTGAAAGCTGCTCAAGGCACCAATTCCAGACTGATGGTTGAATTCTCTTTCTCTATGTACAGCAATGAAAAAAAATAAACATTTGCAACTAAAAAGAAACCAGATCAGTTATTGATGATCTGGGGACTGTGTTGTATTTTTTTATTTTTTTATTTTTTGGAAGTACAATCATCTGAAAATCTCTATTTTTTCATTGATTACAAGAAAAACTGTGTGATTATCTGAATGTATTATTAAAAATATATAAATTAGGGGTTTTGGTGGGCTCCTACTTGACATCAACGTTTAGCGTCTGGTGGTGTCTGTAGACAAGTTGGCCAGTGTGAATTAGCAACGTTAGTCACTTGGTTGAAACGTGATTGCAGAGCGGAAGGAAAATCGATCCTGTCACCCAGTGCAAGGTACAGAGGACTTGGGAATATTATAAGGAAGAAATGATAGAATCTCTAACTTCTTTGTAGAGTATTAGTTTTCTCAGGTTCTAAATGATAACAATAATATACAACACATAAACAAACAAACAAATAAATAAATACAGAAATGTTTACTGCCCCCTGGTGGATCATATGTGCACTGCTACACTAGAAAAGATACATACAGATCTGATGTCAGGCTCTTTATTTTTTTGCTATGATTCATGTGTTGCTGGTCACCTTATTTTTGATTTTTGCAAAGCTGCTTTGTGACATCAGTTGTAAAAAAAAGTGTACAAATACATTTAATTTGAAAATAAAAAATGGTATTGGGGAAAATATTTGATAGTGACATCAGCTGTCAGTGGGTATAAAACTATAAGGGTGTATTTTCCAACTCTGGCTTACAGTTTTTGTATGTCTTAGTCTTTTTTTATTTGAGGTACAAATTAAAAGACATGATGCCTAATTACACTTCTATGCTACCCGACAGACCCACACAGCAAGAAATACAGAATTCAGGACCAGTTCAGGCTCAGATTGTTACTGATCTCGGTTCATGATTTCACTGATGGAAATCAGTCCTGGGAGACAATGCACATTGCTGGTTCCATAGCTGTGACCTTTGTCAGTGTTTATTCTAATCACATTAGTTTTATGGGAAGAGTTTAGCTGCTTAGCTGGATGAGAAGGTGGACGTTGAATCCAGCTTACCCAGCTTTTCTGTTTTTGCTGGGTGGTGTTCACACCCCACACCACGTGCTAATCACACACTGAATGCTGATCCCAGTTTTACATCCTTCTCAGGACTGAAATATTCATATTCAGGTTAATAAGCTCTTAGTACGAGGTCGGACACCCATTCCTTTGTTTGAACATTAATGATCTGGGGCTTTGTTTACTTGTTTGTTTTCTGAAAGCTTTCTTTTATTGCTTCTCTGCCAATAACTTGTTAAGCTTGCGTTTGGTCAGCTGTTTCTGTACTGCTGACCGTGGGAAGACCATTGTCTACCTAAGCATCTCATGCTCTACAGCTAAGAAAGGGAGGTTTAACATTTTCCAGATAATGTGTAGGTGGGGCCTGTTGGGGAACCAGGACCACAGTTCAGGTTTTTGTCTTTTCCACTGCATGGTACCTTGTCCACTCTACTCAAACCCACTCTGAATTTTTGCTTTTGCATTAGGACAATTTGGAACATGGAACTGGGTACTGTTTCAGTACCTGCTCACTCTTGGTTCCAAGTGAGCCAATTAGGGACTAAAATGTGCTGGAAACATAAATGTGCTGTGCTGATTGGCCCGAGTGACCCAGACATCCAGCACTACTGCTGTGCTATTGTGTTTATGCCGTTTACGCTGCTGGGCCCTATTTTAAAGCTTCTAATTGAACATCATTATTTGTTCCTAACAGACTCACATGAACTTTTTTACAATCCCAAATCCAATGAAGCTGGGATGTTGTGTAAAATATAAATAAAAACAAATTTGCAGGGATGATTTGCATGATCTATATTCAAGATGTTCAAATAAACTTTATTGTTTCTTGCAAATATTCACTTATTTTGAATTTGAGGCCTGCAACATGTTCCAAACAGCTAGCCATGTTGAGTGCTGTTTGTACAGTAATGTTATATTTTCTTTAGGATATTTTCTGCTTTCACTGTCTGACTGGAAAATCTAGTATAGATAGATAGATAATATCAGATAATGTATTCGAATTTATTAACTAATTCCAAAAAGCATGTAGAGCTGAGTGTCTTCAGTGGATGCACACCAGGCCCCTGATGGGACCAGGAGCGGCTGAACATGGGCTCTTTCTGGGCTGCGCACTGAGCATGGCACCTAGATGGGATCTATCTGAGATGAAGGTTGGCTTATAGCAATGGGGGCCTATTTGGGAAACCCAAATGTATCCCATTAACACCACATGTAAAAACCCACCCAGAGCCCATGCCCATGTGGGATCCAACTGGCCTACGTTCCGCCCATGTGAGCCCCACATGAGCATGTGGATTGGGTTGTTGATAGCAGGCATTACAACTCTTTTGGATCAACATCTATGTTGGAAGTCATGCTATGACGTCCATGTTTTCTAGGAGTATAAGGAAATATCGATATATCAAAGTATTGAGATACAGTTTTGCAATTCTGTATCAATTCTCAAAAATACAGTATTGATTAACAAATACTTATGTATCAACTTGCTTACAGAGTCATTACCCCTGTATCATGAAACATGATGTAATGTCGTAATGTCAGGTTCTTGCCAACACAAAGCCCTGTTTGTCTTCAAGTCTTCGGTTAATTAATGTGTGAAAGTTCAGAAAGCAGGTGTGTGTGTTTGTGAGGTGTGGGAAGGAACTGAGCGGATAATACAGATTGTGGGTTCTATTCATTACGTTGAGTGTGAGAACCTGTGAAACAAGGAATGTGTGTATGGTGTGAACAACGGTAGCATAGTTTCAGCGTTGTGTTTACCTTCACTTCAGGCTCATCTCTCAACACTGCGGAATGTGGGCATTCAAGTGTCAAAACCAGAGTCAGAACCTCCTCAAGCGGCACCACAGGAAACCAAAGAAAGATGCTCTAGACTGTAAATAGACTGTAGGAAAGCTGCAGTCCATTACATCTCAACCCTGTTCCTGGAGAGCCCATGCCCTGAATGTTTCACTCTGCTTTAAAAGCCCTCGGGGGGCAGAGAAAGCACTAACATGTGCGGGGGCAAAAAGTCTTCAGGTCCAGGGCTGAGAAACACTGTTCCCGTGATGTGTTGAACCCAGGTCTGGTTCAGTTTTAGCTGGATGTTATTGTAACTGATTGGCTACATGGAAATTATAAGATTATACATGAAGCCTCTTTTGAAAAAGATAAACATACAATGGCTTACTTATGGTTGGATTTATTAGCTGATACAGCGATGCAGCAGGAAGCGATATCAGTTTCAGACACACTGTATTTACATATCAGCCCCTACGGATAATAACATCGCCATGCATATTTACATTTTAATGAGAGAAAAATAAGGTCAGCGTGTCCCACCCGAGAATTGTTTATGGCAAATAGTATCAATTTAAAATTATTATTAGAAAGCTGAATATCTATGATGTGTGCTTATGGGGACGCCCCATGAACACCATCTTTGGGTTTGTCATCCCTTCTAATAAATGCATTGAACTACTTTACGTTGCACCCATTGCTGACACAGACCCTGTAGAGGCATACTGCCAATAGAATAGGACTCTTTGGAGCAGATATGCGTGAATCTATTGGCATTGTGCCTAATCTTCTCCCATAGGGGTCCTTCTGGATTCAAATCTGGTGACTATGAACAGCACTGAAATAGCCAGTAGAAGATGATAAACTGTGGTCCTAAAGGGATGGTCAGCAACAAAACTCAAACAGTCTGAGGCCTTCAAGGAAAACAATAATGATGCACTAATCCCGTTATTGGTATTAATGGCTCAATAAAACCTTCCCCACACCATCACACCCCTTCCATCGGCCTTGACTGTTACCAACAAGCATGTTGGGTCCATCCAATCCAGATTACAGTTCTCCAGCCTTCAGCATTCCAGTGTTGGTGAGCCTGTGTCCACTGCAGCTCTAGCTTTCTGTTCCTGGCTGACAGATATGGCCCTGATGTGGGCTTTTTTTTATCTTATTCTCCTCAGGGTTGGTACAGAGTGTTTCTCTGAGTTACTGTAGTCTTTGTCAGCTCCAGTCTGAGAAGTGTCTAAATCTGATCAACTCAGATTTTATACACAAAATAAAAGTCACGGTTGCCTGGAGTGTCCAGTTTGAATCCAGAATTAGAGGCTAATTCTAATAATTAACACTTCTACATGCCAGAGGTATAAAGGTAATCTATGAGATATGCTTTTACAGGAAAACTAAGGCAATAGCAAAGTACAGCTTTACATAAAACATGCAAATATATGCAAATAGATGCTAAGATATGCCAACAGGGAGTCATCTAGTTTTCGGCAGCTTTCCTAAAAGTGTATCACACTTTCCAATGCCAGGAAACACTGGCTAAATGTGCACTTTTATACTGGGGCTAAATAAATGAAAATAGTAGGATCAGATCAGCTCTGAAGATCCCCTAAATATGAAAAAAGCCAATCTAGGACTGGGCAATATGGACCAAAAATATTTCTAATTTTATGTTTCTTTAGCTGAATGAAAATATACAATATATAATATGATATATGTGAAAAATACAGTGGGAAAAATGAAAAAACACCCCATTAAATACTATAAATAATTTTTTTTTAACTCGATATAAACAATAATGGCCCAGCTCATATCCAACTCTGTTTACATCCTGATTTTGCAGAGTGATCCTTCCATCTCTACACACAGTGATTTTACTACATTTAAGGAGTATTTTTTAAGACATTAACTCATTGAACAGAGCAGTATTATTATTCAGATGGGTCGTTTTATTGCGTAGATTATTCTCGTTTCATTTTCTCTCCCACATCTCGACACAACGGTCTACAATTTAACAGAGACCAACCTGAAACAAACTGTGTGCCAGTCAGTGTTGAGGGCCTGGAGGTACTGCTCATCATAGATGCGCTGTCTGCATCCCGCACACACAGGCAAGCTTCCACCAGCTGTCGAATGAGAAAGAACAGCAAGTCATCAAACTGTGACATTTAATGCATAATACCTTCCATTAACATTACTTTGAGGAAACTGAAAATATACACCAGCTCCTCTTTTCGTTCTGTAATCACAGACTGTAGTCCATATGTTTCTCTGTACACTGCTAGCTTTCTTTCACCCTGATCTTCTATGGTCAGGACTCCAAAGGACCTCAACAGAACAGGTATTACTGAACAGCTTACTCCTCCCAACTCCAACTAGACAAAGCACTGCAATGACACTTTAATTGAACACTTGACACTTTATCTATGCAGCTGTTTTCTTCTCTCCCTCATAAGCTGATATATTCATCTGCTCACAACTGTGACTCATTGTTCATGTTGTTGTTTACGGCACCTTATTTTACTGATTGTTATAGTATCTCCTTTCTTATATCTCTATATACTGTTTATTTCTATTTCAATGTTGATATACAGTGTATCCTGAAAGTATTGAAAGTGCCTCACTTTTTGTGTTACAGCCTTTTTCCATAAAGGATTACACAATTTTTTTTACAAATTACACACAAATACACACAATACCCCACAATGACAAAGTGAGAAACATTTTTTTTTAATCTTTGCAAATGTTGAAAAAAAAAGAAAAGCATTTGCCATGTCACTCAAAATTGAGCTCCGGTGCATCTTTTTTCCACCGATCATCGCTCAGATGTTTCTACAGCTTGATTGGACACCTGTGGTAAATTCAGTTGATTTGACATGATTTGGAAAGACACACAACTGTTTATGTAAACCAAGCTATGAAGTCCAAGACCTCTGAGATAGGACTGTACTGAGACACAGATCTGTGGAAGGGTACATAAAAAAGTCTGCTGCATTGAAGGTCCCAATGAGCACAGTGACCTCCATCATCCATAACTGGAAGAAGTTTAGAACCACCAGGACTCTTCCTAGAGCTGGCCAACTGGCCAAACTGAGATATTGTGGTAGAAGGGCCTTGATCAGGGGGGTGAACAAGAATGGGCACTTTAAGAGCTTTAAGAGTGCCAATATTTCTCTGTGAAGAGAGGAGAACCTTCCAGAAAGACAATCATTTCTGCAGCACTCCACCAATCAGGTCTGTATGGTAGCGGGCCAGACAGAAGCCATTCCTCAGTAAAAGGCTCAACAGTCCATCTGGAGTTTTTGGAGTGAATGCCAAGCATCTTCAGGAAACCAGGCACTGCTCATCACTTAGCCAATACCATTCCTTCAGTTAAGCATGGTTGTGGCAGCATCATGCTGTGGGGATGTTTTTCTGCAGCAGGAGCTGGGAGACTAGTCAGGGTCGAAGGAAAGGTGACTAAAGCAATGTACAGAAACATCCTTGTTGATAACCTGCTCCTGAGCACTTTGGACCTCAAACTGGGACAAAGATTTATCTTCCAACAGGACAACGACTCTGAGCACACAGCCAAGATAACAAAAGAGTGGCTTCAGGAACCCAATCGAACATCTCTGGAGATATCTAAAAATGCTTGTGCACCAACGCTCTCCGTTCAATTTGTTGGAACGTGATACCTTTTTTTGTTTAACTTTTAATAAATTTGCAAAGGTTAGAAAAAAACACATCATGGCGTATTGTGTGTAGAATTTTGAGGAAAAAATGAATTGAATACATTTTGGAATAAGGCTGTGACATTAAATGTGCAAAAAAATGAAGAGAGGCAATTGGAGAGAGAAGTGTGTGAGGTGCACAGACTCTGATTTTCTAGTAATCTAGTAATGTATACTGGTCAGTGACTCAATCTGGACAGATCCCATCAACAGCCAATGAAAACTACGCGCAAAAAGAAAACACAGGACACAGATGAAGAAAAACTGCCACGTGTCCAGGTTTAATATTTTACATTCAAAGTCCTTATATGATGCAAAAGATTCGTTCTGGTGCGAGTATGTGTCTGAAACAGCAGCACCATTTAAGGTGGAACCAAAATGCCTCATATGAAGGGCAGCATCCAATATACAACGTTTTTCGAGCTTATAACATAATGAGTCTGCAGAAATCGCCACACAAATGACGAACACAGTAAGCTGCTGCACTTCCATGTTCAATCGAAGTCACCTCCGTAATGTGAGGCATGTATATTTTGGGGTGTGTTTGTGTCAGTTCAGGAGCAGGCTGAAGTCAAAGTAGTGCATGATCCCTAGTCCTTTAGCGTGCGATGGACACTCTCAGGAACTGAGACAGTCTGTTTCTGTAGTGATGTAGTGTACCCAAGGCTTCAGTGTGTGTTGTATTGGTATGAGTGGATCACATACAGCAGTGCTGCTGGAGTGTTTAAACCCCTCAGTGTCACAGCTGGACTGAGAATCATCTAGCAACCAAAAATATGCGACCAACATCGTCCTGTGGGCAGTGTCCTGGGAGAGCTGATGAAGGACTTGACGATGGCCAACACAAATTCTAGAGAGATGAGCTTCTGTATCCGGCTTTGAGTCGGGAATTGGATCGATTGGGACCTTGTGAATCAGAATCAAATCTATTTGGGAAATCAGTCCCCATATCCAGCTCTAATTTTTGCGTGAATACCTTTCATTGTTGTGAATGGTCACTAAATCTTTAAGATGACTGCTATTGCTGGAGAGGAGAGTTTAGATCCCACGCACACAGCATGTAAAGACAGCTTTACGAGAGCACTCTGGGGGGGTTAAGCATTTCATTTCACTGAAGGCAGTAATCAATACCCTGAGTGTCGCTGACTGAGCTCCAGGTGTTGAAAGCGGTGGAGATGATGGTGGATTTTCCTCCTCTACACATTGTTAAACTTACTTCTGATAAACATTCCAGGGCTTCAGGCTTCATTTTATACCCCTTCAGTAAGGCTGTCCCAATACAGTCACATATCAGTGCCTTAATGCTGACTATCATCATGGTTCAGGACACATATGAATCATGGATTAACCACCAAAGTTTAACTGGCACTCTTCCTTTTTACAATCATATTCCTTTAATCTGGACACAGAGCTGCAGGGAAAACATATAGGCTGAGCATTTAACAACTTGTGTTTTTGTTAAATGTTTAATTAAACTATTTTATGGAGAAGTGAATGCATTCCATTATAATATACCCCCTCTTCTCCATTCTCAACACGATGTTCAGTGCTGGATTTAAACCACTGGGAGATGTTTTGCTGGTAAACAAAGTTATTCCCGCAATTATTTAGTTTCTATCAAGTCATAATTTAGCAGTAAAGCCATGGAGGGAGAGAACTTCCACACAGGTTTGGTTGGCATTGACAAAAATAGAGAAAAATTGGCCCAAACACAAAACTATGTTACTTTCTCAGTTCATGACACCTAGAGGATGCCATACGATGCTCCATGAGAACACAATGGTAAAAACAAAGGATCAGAACTAGATATGGTTTAAAATGCTGCTACTCTGTCCATTAAAAGTCTGCACTAACCCCAACTGAAATCCACTGCGTCTGAATGAGACGGCTCTACTTTTTCATGTGATCTTTGTAACATTTCAGCAACGTGTTTTTGCAAGCCTTAATTCAACACTAAGACACACAAAATCAAGCAAAGCAAATCTAAAGCAACACTCCATAATGATGTCATCAATCTTCATGACCATTAAAATACTTTTCGTGAAGTCAAAGGACGGGACGATTTCTACTTTGTGCAGAGAACCAGACTACTTCCACTGCATTAGCACTTTAATGCAATTACGCTGGAGACTTCGGGAGGCAGACTGAACAGACAGAGCAAACTGCTGTTTTCCAACGTCAATCACCGCAAAACAGCAAAGTGGGTTTGAGAACAGATTGTGCTGACGGCCCTGATGAGCCACAGCAAATAACATTAGCGTACTGTTTTCTGAGTGTATCGGGGGTATCACTGGTGCTTCTAGATAACTGAACATCTCATTAATAAGCCTGTGACCAAAAAGCAGTGCTGCACCATAACTGTATAAACTGCATTAGTGATACACAGTCACACTGGAATCATATTAGTATCAGAAAACAATTACTTTAAACAAAGTATCAGTACTGGACATATAATTACATCTTAAACTAATAATAACATTTCAAACTAATGTTAAATTACGTATTTCTAAAGCTCAAGGAGAGCAGACAACACTGGGCTGCTGCTAGTGGTGGGCAATGAGACAACATTTTTTCAAATTACACAATACACAATATAATGTAACACATGTGGGATGGCATGACACCTACTACTACTAACAACAAAAACAACAACAACAACAACACTAATAATAATAATAATAATAATAATAACACTAATAATAATAATAATAATAATAATAATAATAATAATAATAATAATAACAATAATACAGTACAATAAAGGTGCATTTGATTGCACCTTGATTGTGCTAAGGTGTTGCTGTACTACTGATGGTTGGTTGCTGAGGTGTTAGGCGTATGGTATAGCTGCTGCTGCTAGGTGGTTTCTAATGTGTGGCTAAGTGACTGCTAAGGTGTTGCTATAATATTAGGTGTAGGTGCTATGGCACAAGTGTCGCTTGTTAAGATGCTGCTTAGGTGTAGTAAGGTGGTTGCTAAGACGTTGCTATGGTATTGGTATTAGTTGCAACAGTATGGGTAGGTGGTCAGTATCGCATACAGTGAAACCGTTAAACTGTGAAATGTGAATCTGGCAGTTGCTCTCTGATATTAGGTCATTAAGAGTGTACCAAAATAAATAAGACAGGTTTTTGTTTTGGAGATGAGACATACACATACATACATACACACACACACACACACACACACACACACACACACACACACACACACAGTGCTGTATTTAAAAGGAGATTTTGTGACACCACTCTCAGAGTCACAGTCAACAACACCCTCACCCAGCACTCCTGCCCCACTACAACGCACTCAGCCTCACATGAGGACCATGTGAGGAACCAGGATAGATGATGCCTATGTGTCACTTGAGCACTTGTCCTCTAGTCTGGCATTTACACAAGATGTGATCATTCTACATTTTCAAAGTGTGAATCAGAATTAGTACTTACACTGTCTGTAGAGTCAAAACAATGATTTTTACTCAGCAGCTGTAACTATGTTCTATGTATGTTCTTGTATTTTTATGAGAAACTAATATAATCTATAAATCTATAATATGCTTCTGATGAATCTGTCTATAAACCAGTAATGTCCACAGAAGATTCCTGACTCAGCAGAAATTACACACACAGGACAGTGGCTGCCATGTAAAAACCTTCTAATTATTTTCATTTGAAAATTTACATTTTTCACATTTTGACATAATGTGAACCTGAAATGGTTATTTATATTTTAGGGCAGGACAATATGTCATATATATATATTTTGTAAAAGATATGAAATATTATATTGTAATGATCTGTTATGGAGGTCAGCATCTCTGTTTGATTAAATTTGCAAGTCATTTTTGTGGATATTAGTGCTGGGTATCCCAAACTGATTCAATTCTAATTCACAAGGTCACAACTGAATTTGATTCAATGTATATTCGTTTAGGCATATTTCAGTTACAAAAACAGGTTTTTAACTTCAGGTCCATAAACTGCAGTGCTAAAATATACCACTGGACTAAATAGCTCCTCCAGAGGGAGGCGCTGCTGTGCTGTATGTGTTGTGAGGCACAGCAGCTTCTATAGGCTTTATTAACTCCAGCTGAGAATGGTTACTGTGCTTCTTCCAGCTTTGAACTCAGTGTGACAATAATCCTTATAGGAGTAAAACGAGCCTTTTAACACATTTTCTCACCTTGTAATCCCTCAGTATGAGCTGCTGGACCATGCTGTTCTCAAATGAATGCATGATTTTGGGTTGGTCATCGAAGCTTACAGATAAACTGATACTTTAACATTCTCTTAAACATATTGAGATATTACTTTTGCAGTCATATCGCCCAGTCCTATCAGTATTTGCGAAAGTTTGGACCATGCTCATCACAGGGGTTTAGGCAAGGAGGGGAGAACTAAAGAAACTTGGGCTAGAGTTGGGGGTGGTTTGGGCTGATGGCGCTAGCAGCCACACACCGCTTGCCAAGTAAAGGCAGAGCATGGAAGTAGTAAGAGAAAGAGGAGCTGGGGTGGTGGAGGTGCAAAAGTTCATCATGAAAAGATGAGAGAAAGGAATGGTTTTATATGATGTGCAACTGAAAGGAAGGCTCTGGATGCAGACCTTCCACAAACTTTAGTCATTTCATAACTCAATGATATACCATGATGTATGGACCAATAGAAATACTCTAAAATGATTCTGAGTATTTTTACATGATTTTAATTGAAAGTTAAGGTTTGTATTTTGTGGGGATATAAGGTTTGGGCATGAAAGCACAATTTATTTAATTACGGTTTATAATTTTTCCGTTGATTTAGAGAAAAAATAATGGCTCATTTAAACTCTACGTGTGTTTTCACACCTGCACTTTTTAGTTCTGTTAAATCGAACTCCAGTGTGATTCGTCTGGGGTGAGAATGTGATCCGATCTCAATCCAACCAAGCTATTAAGTGTACTTTGCAGGTTCTCTGAATGGCTCTACATGTGTAGTTTAAACTGGTATACTGGTGTACTATACTATCCTAAACTGGGTGATATGGACAAAAAAAATCAAATCCAGATATATTTTTGGCTGAATGGCAATAATAAGGTGTAAAAATAATTTACAACATTTAAACTTACTAAAATTTGATCTTCGTTTCTTATGTACACACACTAAGTCTTATGCCCCCTCCTAACTGTGTACATGAGAGCACAAATGGGGGAGGAGCAGAGTAGAGGAGGAGCTGAGACCTGGGGGAGGAGCAGAGTGAGGGAGCAGAAAAAAAGGTTTCTGCAGGACTCAAGAAGAACGTTATTTAAAATCTTTAAAACTCAATCTAAACAAATATAAACAATATTGCCTCATCCCACATCCCGCTCTGTTTATATCCCGATCTTGATATAAATATTTATATATCAACCAGTCCTAATACAGCTATGAGCAAATACCAGGTAAATACCCAGGTACACAGAACCGTCTTCCTATATTTACTTTTTTGTTCCCATCCCAGACAGTTCTGACCAACAAGCAGAGAGGATGTTGTGAGTTTGTTGAGATGCATTTTGGTGCACTAAGACTTTTCCTTGCAAACCAGTCCAAACCACCCAGAGAAACACTCCAGCTGATTTGGGCCAAACAAAGTACAGATGTGAAAGCGCCCTTACGTTTAATCCCTGACTAATCCTCCTGTTGTGCTATCTTTAAAACAAACAAACAGTAAACATGCACTGACAGCCACAGTGCTTGCACACAGTGGACAAACTGCCCTTCCCACTACACCCGCTTCACTCACCAATCAGAGCTGCTATTATTTATTATTGTCATTACCATATCATTATATCATATTACTATATTACCATATTATTACTATTACTGTTACAATACGGACAACTCATAACAGTTATTATTCAATACACTAGTATGCTTATGTATATACCTACATATCCACTGTCTGCATATTTGCACATATTTGCACATTTATAACTGTATTTATCATAATTTGATACCGTATATGCTGTGATCTCCTGCACTATGCCTACTTATTGCACAATTGCACACTTGAACAGTTTTTCTTGTTTGCACTTTTGCTACTATTTTGCACTTCTGGTAGATGCTAACTGCATTTTGTTGCTATACACTTGTACTGAGCAATGACAATAAAGTTGAATCTATCTATCTATCTATCTATCTATCTATCTATCTATCTATCAAACTAGTGAATTCCCACACTAGGAGGAAGTGAGTATACATTCCCGAAGCGGTGGGCAGCCCTACCCACGGCACTTCAGTCGCGTCCTGCCAGTTTAGGGATTCAAACCTGCAACCTTCCAGTCACAAGGCTGGTTCTCTATAATTATATGTGCAGTTGTCCGGCTTTTTAAGCATTGACTTTACCCATGACATCTGAATTTATACCACGATAAAGTTGATCACGATCTGCAGAAAATATCATCTTGCTGCCTACCCCTAGCAGCCAGACCATGCAGCAGAACTAACCCCGCGGTGCGGAGGCTGTACTCTGCTCTGAATGGCTCTCTAACAGACAGTGAGTGAAAAGGTGAGGGTCTCAAGACCTTCCTGCATGACATGAACCCTGTAATGAGGTGGGTTGCAGCAACACCCCAACAGCAACCTTGAAAAGCGTCCCAGTTACAGCCCAGCACATTCCCACAGTCCCGCCCTGCAGAGAGCATCCCGCTCCCCTCTCCCTTCTCCCGGCATCACCCACCTTCCTCCTCTCCCATGCGTTCGTCCTTCCAGGAGCAACAGAGCAGCATCAACCTCATCCACCCTCCGCCCTGAGCTCTGCGCAGAGCCTCCCGTACACACACAGCGAGGTAACGGCGCCGCTCCAGTCCGCACGGCTGCCCGGCTCTCCTTAACACACACTGCGGCTGGCGGAGAGCACAGGGCCGATCCTGCAGCGACCCAGCGGACACAGCCTGGAGAGCCGGGAGGCGGACTCTTTCTGGACAGCCCCGCCCACTACCGTAACACCGCCCCCTCCCCGCACCCAGGGCTGGGATTCGGAGGACGCTCGTCTCGCGTTCCGATTGGCTGGTGTTTCAAACACTCTGGCCTTCCGCGTCGCTCATTGGCTGGTTCTCTCCGGCCTCCTGCATTTTGATTGGATTGCAGTTCATAATCCCGGAGGAGAACGGTTTGCTTCATCCATTCCCAGCGCGGTGGGCGGGGCTTTGGTCGAAAACGGGCACAAAACAAATAGTTGTTTGTCAACTGAGCACGAGCCCCGAAAAGAGACGGGAAAAGAGGTAGAAGATTGAGTGTGTTTAAGCAGACCTGTCACGATATACTGTCGCCAAAATAATAATATGACTGATAACCAATCAGTGAAAAGGGGGCGTGGCCTGGTGTTTAGGGAACCAGCCTTGTGACTGGATAGTGACTGGGGTTTGATTCCCTGAACTGGCAGGACATGACTGAAGTGCCCTTGAGCGAGCTCTTGAGTGCTGCCCTGGCACTGGCACTATATGACACTTTATGACAGTGATATGAAGATATTTGTGCATTTCAAACAAATATTTTGGAAAAAAAAAATTCCCACATTTCAAGCCCTTGTTTTAATGCTGTGATTAGTGAGTGAGTAGTTGAGTTGATTAAGTAGTTGAGTGAGGAGTCATTAGTTCAGTGAGTAGCTGAGTGAGTAAATAAGCAGTTGAGTAAAGTAATTATTTCGTTGCAAGGCTCGACTTGGACTAAAAATAGGCCCTAGCATTAAATAGCCTCTGAAGATTTAAGTAAAAGGTCTCTAATGAATGTTAAGGCCTGGATTCGTTTGAACCCATCAGGTCCTGAGGACTGTCAGTCCACCAGATTAACAGTGAGTAGTTGAATATTTAAGTAAGTGGTTGAGTGAGTAGTTGAGTAAATGAGTAGTTGAATGACTAGTTGAGTGAGTAGTTGAGTATTTAAGTAATTGAATGAGTAGTTAAGTAAATGAGTAGTTGAATGAGTAATTGAGTATTTAAATAGTTGAATGAGTAGTTAAGTAAATGAGTAGTTGAGTATTTCAGTAAGTGGTTGAGTGAGTAATTGAGTTGAGTGTGTGGTATATGTAATAACACAAAAGAGAGTTTTTCACTTCGAATTTGCGATGTTTCCAAGAAATGTCAGGACAGAATGCCAGTAACAAAGAAGTGTAGATACTTGTTGTTTTTAAAGAGTGCGGGTGAGTGGATGTGAGGGTCTATTTCTTGCTGAAAATGTCCCTTTATACATAAATTCTCTCTAATACTATAATCCGCAGTTTCCTGAATATGGATTTAGCAAATTCCTGGCCTAAACTCATAATACTGAGTGGGCTAACTAGATCATCATCAAACGCTCATTGTTTAACGTGGGAATCTGGTCATGAGTGAGACAATTAGTCAGGTAGAGACGCGTGACTTTCTTTAGAAATGTTTTATTTGGTTTTTCACTGAAGCAGTTAAAAAGCCGGGTTTCTCCGGAGAAACATGTCAAATGTGCGTCGTGGAAAAAGTGCAGTACCCCCACCACTTCTATTAAATAAGATGGAAATCCCACGGCACAACAGACATTGTAAGACCTGGTTGGGCTCACAGGCAGTTCAAATACAGCACCAGGTTGGACAGAGCTCAGTTAAAGTGTCGATTTCAGATAAACTGGAAACAGTACAGTTGACTGATGTGGTGGAAATGACTTACTGAGGACAAATCAGTTTAATATTTGATAGGTAATAATAATATGAAGGCTAGTGAGGCTTATTAAGAGAAGCTCAGTCAATTAGATAAAATACACTCACACAAAAACAGCGTACACTCACACACACAAACACAAACACACACACACACACACAAACACACACACACACACATACAGGCAAGTTCTCTTATTCTAAGAAACATAGCTCACATCTTTAAAAACATCTTATACAGTATAACAAATGTCCACAGTGACTAAAATGCATAAGCTACTGAAAGCAAAATAAAAACAATACATGGTATGATCATATCATGTGTACAGACTTGGTAATGATGCCAAAAAAGTCAAGTTCAAATGGTGCAAACAGAACAACAACAAAGCAAATTAACCTGTTGTTAAATGATACAACATACTGTATGCATATGATATATAATAGCTAATTCAAATGGTAAAACAAACAAACAAACAAGCGGTTGGATTGAGTTACTGAAGCACCTAGTCCCCAACTTTAGGGAACAATGCAAGTATTATTTATTTTTTATTTATTTGTTTCCTCAGGTTCAGAATTAGCCTATTGTACGAGTCAGCTCTGTTAACTCTGACTATATCAGATAATAGCAAACTAAAAACACTAATATAGAAAATAAAGAACAGCACCTTTAATCTGGGATAATCTTCATCTCCTTCATTCACTTTTGTACACTGTCAGCATAATCAGAGCAGAGCTGCTCTTCATACTCAACAACACAAGTGGGAATGAAGGGGATGAGGGAGTGGGGTCACTGTCAGGATGTCACCAGTCCATTTGCATAACTCTCATAATTGGGGTTTTGTATCTAGATATTTAAATGTTATGACCTTCTGCTTACAGACAAATCCATAAATCATAGAGGGTTTGGCCTCACTGATCCTCAGTTGGGAGTGCCTGTACAAATGACAGTACTGGAGCTATTTTTTTCATCTTATATTACAGTTTTAATTATTGTATCATATTGCTGATACTGATTTGTGTGTTATGTATTACTTCTATACATCTGATAGAACATTATTAATGCATAATTTAACATTTGGCCGCCCCTGGTCAAATCACACATTTTGGTTGGTAAAGGTTAAGGTAAGGGAACAAACCACCTTTTGCCCACTGAATAAATGTGCCATCTAAAAAATTAAAAAAATGTGAATTATTCATTTATTTTAATTTAATATTTAAATGTAATAAAAGTTGATTAATGTAATTAAAATAATGAAAAATAAATATATGGCAATCTACTACTGCATTAAAAATTAAATCAAAATATTGTTCATTATATTCATCACATTTAAAGTGACATATTTCAAGCTTTTTTTGCTTTCATGTCAGACATTGTCTGATAAGTAATTTATTCAAACTCAAAATTAAATATTCAAATATTGAGATATTGTGGAGTTTTGATTTTCATGGTCAAACTGGTCGACAGTAAAACAAAGAAGGCTTGAAATATTTCACATTACATTTAATTAATGTAACATATGACAGTTTACCTTCATAAAAGTATACCAATTAACACAAATTAACTTTTTCATAATAGTGCATTTTATAGATGTACTAGTAAATTTATGTAATGATTGATTGAAAATTGAAACATGTTAAATTAAGCAACTAAACAGTGCTTTAGAATGTGCAGAAATGTGTCTCTGTGGAGAATTCTGTGAGTTTGCACTAAGAACCAACAAATGTAATCTGACCAGAGGTGAACATCAGCATCAGCTGTGCCCTGATGATGTTTGCCTTTTAAATTTTGTTTATAAATTAAGTTCAAAAAGGACTGTTGACTTTTTGTTTCCACTCTCCAGTTTGTACAGATTCATATGGGAGAGCAGTTGTGTGATTAATAAGTAAAGTAATCCCATTTCAGTGTAAAGAATGAATCAAAAACTGGTAATGGATTACTTTCTGCAGGAGACATCATCACAAAGCGATTACAAAGGCTTTTCCTGAAGCAGACCAGTATGACCAGTGCTTACTTTTCAAGCTCAAAAAGCACCAAAAACCCCAATGCCAATAAAAAGCCATATCTGGAGATCTGGAAGGCCAGTTAATCAGCAGTATCACAGGTCTCTCGGAGCACAACTCTACAGCCCCACTGAAATGTCACTGCATGTGTTAGAGCAGAATGGATTTCTGCAGAGGTGCACTGGAATAGATCCTGTTTTAAATTTAGACAAGTCAGACCTCACCAACATCACCAAGAATAAAGGGTGTCATATGTATAAACACAAAAACAAAACAAAACAAAACAAAAAAAAAATGGAATAATAAAAAAACACATCTATGATACACTTTCTGCTGACTGTCGCCAACACTTTGTGACTTTAGACCTCATCAAAGTCTTAGCAAATTAAAAATAGGTGCCCTACAGCATACAGTTGTGTTATAAACTAGGAATGCTAATGAACCTGGTTATTTGCCAGTTTGCCCATTTGGGGATCACAAAAAAAACTAACAAAATCAAACAAAACAAAAACAAAACAAAAAACAATGTGTTGGCAAGTGTCACATGAAGAGCTGCGAATTTGATCTACGTCACACAACACCTGCGCTTCTCTCTCTGGGCTCCTTTTGGACTCGTTAAAAATATTTCCTGTAGATATAAAACATATTTGTACATGATGGGATTTTTCTTTGTATATCAAATGTACATTCTAGATCATGCAGTAGCACCATTGTTTCTTGAGGTCACTTCACATCTCAAGCGATCGCTCATTTTCTTCTCCTTCCGCAGTATTTGCCTTGGCATCCCACACCACCTGTGAAGCAACACCACAGTTAAAGACTGTAAATGAATCAATAACTTACAAGTACTTTCTAAACTAAGAAATCACGGTACCACTGTCACTCATTATGTGGGTGGTGGGTCATTCTCAGCACTGTAGTGACACTGACATGGTGGTGGTGTGTTAGTGTGTGTTGTGCTGGTATGAGGGGATCAGACACAACAGTTCTGCTGGAGTGTTTAAACCTTCCATGTCACTGCTGGACTGAGAACAGTGCACCAATCAGAAATATCTAGCCAACTATTGACACTGATGAAAGACTAGAAGATGACCAACACAAACTGTAGAGACTGACGAGCTTCTGTCTCTGACTTTACTTTTACAAGGTGGAGCAACTAGGTTGGAGTATCGACTAGAGTGGACGGTGAGTGGACACAGTGTTTAAATACTCCAGCAGCACTGCTGTGTCTGATCCACTCATACCAGGGCAACACACACTAACACACCACCACCATGTCAGTGTCATTGCAGTGCTGAGAATGACCCACCACCCACATAATACATGTTCAGTGGTCCTGTGAGGTCCTGATCATTGAAGATCGGGGTGAAAGGAGTCTAACAAAGTACGCAGAGAAAAGGTGGACTACATTCTGTAATTATAGAACTACAAAGTGCTCCTGTGTGCTAACAGAAGCTGATAAAATGAAGAGTGAAAGTAGAACAAGGTGGTGGTGCTATGGCTGATTATTGTAGATCATATTTGCTCTTTTACATCTGTTTTTGTCTTGAATTATTTTGTGTGTTATGTCACTTAAAAGACATATGGCATAAGTCATGTGAACATTATTTCACAATTATGTAATATGTATATGGAAGCTTTTAAATGTTAGTTCTTTAATGAGGTTCTAAGTAATATTTCGAACGAAGGTAATTTACATATAATAGTCTGAAAGGCATAGTAGCATTGATCACCACTTCACCTCATCCCCAACTCCCCAACCTATTTCAAAAGTGCTGGATGGAGCTCCATCATTCCAGATAACACAGTTCCACTGCTCCACAGCTCAATGCTGGGGGGGGGGGATGTGTGTGGGGGCTTTATACCACTCTAGCCAATAGCTTGATGTTTGTTTATCTGCTCCAGAGAGTCCTATTCTATTGACAGTACTTCTCTACAGGGGCTAGACAAGCTGTGTGTGCATTTGCACATCTGTGTCAGCAATGGGAGCATAAGGTAACTTAAAGTAGCTGAATGCTGAATTAGAAGGTGTGTGCATTTGGACTTAATGTGTGTATACAGTCCTATAAAAATGAATGGCAGTATTTTCAGTAAATAAACTCACGTAAATGTCAAAATGACAAAATAAATAAATAAATAAATAAATAAAAACTGGAAACCAAAGATATGAGACTTAAGTATGTCCTGGTACAGCTTGTGCTGAACTGACCATAAAATCAGTCTAGTGCAGAAGAGGAACAGCAGAACAGAGAGGTGATTACACGACAGTAGGGATTAGTTCAATCTGTGTTTCAGACACTGGAACAAAACCCGTCTGTGCAGTCAGCAAGGAGTTCTCAAAGACACCGTGTGCTTAGATAATGTCTGATCTAATCCAGAGTCCTACCTCTGTAACCTCCACCCAGGAATCCCTGCAGTGCTCCGTATTTGGCTGCTTTAGCTGGAAAAGAGTGAAGGAAGAGTTAAACCTGCTTCCCACAAAGAACAAATATTTACCTTTTTTACTGTTTATATATATATATATATATTTTCCACACAATTGAATTAGGGATGTTTTATATTTGGCAGACATATTTCAAAAAAACAATTCAAGTTCATAAATTATACATTCTATCTTCATGGTAAATTCAGAAAATATTCAATTCTAAATTTTAACCTTTTGAATCTTAGGCCAATTTTCTGGGGTAACCAAAAATATAAATATACAACAGTCACACATACCAGATATTGTTATTTTTAGGAGATCTAAGGCTACTCAAATTTGTCTTCATTTGAGATGTAAAAATGAATAGAATTTCAATATTTGTATGAATTTCACTATGTTTTGATGAACAATTGACTTGCTAATCTGTTTTGCTCATAAGGACTAAAAACATATAAAACATATTTCTCAGAAATCATGTTGGGAATTGATCTTCCAGAGTGTTTTGAGCTGAAAATGCAATGATTTTGATGAGTTATTTGTAATGATTAGATTGACGAGGATATTTACAGTAAGTATACTGTAATAAGAATTTCAAAAAAAGAAAAGAAAAACAAAACAAAACAACGTGAATGTCCTTTATTATTTTCATTATGTATCAGGGTTATCCCTTCTCATGACTTTCATTCTAAAATTTGAACACTGTATAAACAAGGAAAGAGAACAGCCCCTCTCATTGATCAGTCAGTCTGCATGTACACATGGACAGAGCAGTAAACATGCACGGGAAGACTCCTCTGGCATTTAAACTGGGATTTCAATCAGTTGGAAACAAGTGAATTTTAATGGCTTTCCAAGCTGGATTACTTGCTGATATTTATCCTCACAATGCTGAGAGTGGTTGATATGGTCTTATAGTTTGATATGATATGTGTATCATATCTGGTCTTGAAATATGAAGCCTAGAAAACAGAATGTAATTGCCTGCAAAGTGCAGATCTTGAGAATTCCCTTAAGTTTGGAAAATATTTTGTGACACAATATTTATCATTATACAATATTTTGTATATACCTTTATCAATGATTTTATTGTACTTTATTTATTGTATGTTTACTCATACAGAAAATAAATATATGGGCATGTATTTTTTTATATTTATACATTGTTTAATTAAAAAAATGAAGGAAAATGCATTATTTTATTTTCGTTCTTCATATGGGTAGTATTGGGAAACATGTTCAGATGCTAGCATTTATCTTTGGAATGTTGTGTAAGAAACACTTGACATTTTGATGCAATTAATTGTTCATTATTTTTTTCAAGAATATTCCTGGAACATTGTTTCTGTAAAATTACAGGCTAATCTTCCTGGAACCTTAGTTGGGCTACTGGAGACCAGGAGGAAGTGTTGCGTAATTAGTCAAATCATATGTCAGAATGTTTCTCCCTTTCGCCAAACACTAAACGTACCTCCATGTGCAACACTATTCTAACAAATCCTGAGTTCATTATTTTGCTGGAGGTGTTTTGAGATTGGTTTGTGTTGTTGGTCTTGTGCTCATGCGTTGTGTTGTGAGTTTATGAAATTAGAGGACATACCTTGCTGTGGCGACAACCCTGCTCCATATGCTCCTGAAGTACCAAGAAAATCATATAAATGTTTAATAACAGACAATTATGCAGAAGGAGCTGAGCTGAGATTAATACATTTGCTGCATTAGCAGAATTTAATAAGATCATTTTAGGATGAATAATAAAAGCTCTGTTTAGCCATAGCCAATTGCCAAATCAGAATTCCACCCTTCAGATTAATCTTTTTGTTAAATGTTAGATATTAATGCTGCTACTTAGTCTTTAAAACATCCTGCAAAGACTAAAGGCTTTCTATTTAAGAAGCAACATTTTGTAAAGCAGCTTTAAAACTTTTTTGAGCAGGTTTTTGAGCATTAATTGGCCACGTGAGACCCTGCCAAAGCAACTTCAGAGTTCAAATCAGGACTGAATAGACCCAGGTCAACTGAGGCAAGAAACAACCTGCACATCATCACACTATCACCACCATGTTTGAATGCTGGCATGGTGTTCCTGTATAGTAAAGGCAGCTGTATTGTGGAACACATTTGGAGATTTCCCTCCCCTAACAGATCTACCAAACCTGACCGGGGTCATGCTTAGATGTCATAGAGATCTGGGGCTTAGCCAAAGGAGGGCCTGGTTTTCATAGGTTCAAATGTTGTTGCTCTATTTCACAATCAACATGTAATAATAATAATAATAATAATAATAATAATAATAATAATAATAATAATAATAATAATAATAATAATAGTTTCCCATACAATAGTCCACTGGCAAGTGTTTTCACATCAGCGTGAGTCACAGTACAAATACTCTTTGCATGACATTTGCACTGAGCCTGATATGACTTTACAGCAAACAGTGAAACTCTACAAAGCCCCACACAATTCAGTTATTCATAAAGCCAGTCACATGCTCATATCAGTTCCCATGATGATCAG
This sequence comes from Acestrorhynchus altus, assembly GCA_034509495.1. Classification (NCBI taxonomy): domain Eukaryota; kingdom Metazoa; phylum Chordata; class Actinopteri; order Characiformes; family Acestrorhynchidae; genus Acestrorhynchus; species Acestrorhynchus altus. The sequence goes on along the minus strand of CM067502.1, from coordinate 12,406,747 downwards.
TGGCTTCTTTCACCTCAGCTGTGTGAGTAATAGAAAATGAAAAGCATATGGGGATAAGAGCAAAAAAGTGTCCCACTGAAAACAACACAGTAGATTTTTTATATGTTGTTGACTGTGCAGAAAATGAGCATGTGAGAAGTCAATGGGACATTTTTTTATTATTATTGTTAATTTTGTTGTTTTTTTAATGGTCGTTAAGCAGCACATGATATTTTTATCATGGCCACATTGCTGACTTTTGGCTGGTTGGTTGTACTCATGATCAAACGTTTCTAAAGAGATGAAAGCCCAAGATTCAGGATAATGAGAGAAAGAAATAGAATCTGTTGAGTAGATATGTAAAATAGGTATCTCCAACCCTGCTCTAAAGTAATATCTGTAAGACCTTTAATATAGACTATTTAGATAACAGACTCCATAGACTAATTTACTGTCATCATCAAAAAATAGTTGCACCCAGAATGGCAGCAGGCCATCTTCAGTGAATAGTCCTGCTTTTGTCTTGGTGAAGACGACCAACGAAACCGTGCGGAGGCACTGTGGTCAGTGCCAAGGTCAGTGGTTTGTGGTCATACATCACACGTCCAGAAGGCTTGTGTCATGGTGTGGGTGCAATTTCATATGATGTAAGATCAACTTTTGGGCTTTATTACAGGCACCTGCAACAAGTGGTCCTGGTTTTTCTGAAGACATGCTCTGGTGCACTATTCCAACAGGACAATGCTTGTCCTTATACTGCTGCCGTGTCAAGAGCTTGTGTTGAAGACACTGATACTATTGGATGTGCAATCAACACTAAAACCCTTTTTTGTTGTTCCTGGAAAACTTTATCTTCCATCCCACCCACACTCCCTTTTGGGTGCAGCTATGTTTTTGATGACGAGTGTTTATAATCTGGTACGTTTTCGAGTAATGGGACTGGAGAAACCTGTTGTAGAAGCTGGAAATACTTAATTTATCCCAGCTCCAGAAAGCAATGAATATGATCTTGTGTTTTGTAGATTCTGTTTCTTTCTCTCTTTATCAGCTGTAAAACAGGCTTTCTGCTGGTGTTACCTGCCATCTTGCAATGCAGCTTTAGTCCAAGTCCTACTCCAGAACAGGGATAAACGCACCAAAGATGTACCAGAGTTTCAGAGTATGGAAACTTACAGCATAAACATTATTTTAATGGATGCTGAAGAACATCAACAATATTCGTATCCAGGGATAATTGTTGATAAACTCATGTAACACTATTAAACCTATTAAACATTACAATGTTTACAATGTTACAATGTGGAATTGTAGATTTCGTTGTGCTAATTACTAATTAAAAGAAGCATACATACGCATTCTGATTGCAATTGGCTAAATCAGTGTAATCAACAATACAGTTTAAATAGCTGCTAGTTCTCAGTTTGAGAGCATTGTAGTAATACTACAAGCTTAAATACATATACTGTATATGTGATATATTATGATTAATATATCTGATCTGATGCTGATGGCAAGCAGCTTTTCACATGTGCTTGTGGGATCATAGTGCCATAGAGCACATTGTTTTATACGGTATGTGTACGGGTAAAAACACACATTACCAAGATAAATGATTTTAAACAATCAGCTGCAGAGGTACAGAGTTTCATACTCTTTTAAAAATAAAGATGCTTCAAATATTTTTTCTATCGATGCCATAGAACATAAAGAACAATGTCTTTGAAAGAGATATATGAGTGTAAAATGCCTTTACATAAACTGAATTCACTAGACATTTGTTCAAGACAACGTCTAAAACACTCTATGGAACTGATGCAAATTACCACAGTAATGAAGTGGGGAGGGGCTTAAGGGGTAAAAAGGTTCTTCACATTCACACACCACTATGAAAAACATAGTTGTTTATGGAACCAAAAGTGTTTCTATTATGGCATCACCCAAAACATAAAAAAAACATTTGAAGCAACTTTATTTTTAAGATAGTACTATATATTCCTATTTGTGTTCTTGCTCAAATATTTACATTCAATCAGGTGGACATATATACAAATGTATGGCTTTGGTATTTCAATATTATTATATAAAATAAATACAAGAGCAGCACAGAAACCTCATTTCATTAACAGACATTAACAGAAAATCAAAAGTTAGAAGCAGTGTGATTTCTTTCATGGGTTAACATTAAAGGGCACAGATTTGACATTCATTAAATTAGCTCAAAAGCCTCGAGGACCTCATTGCTGTGAGCCAGACCACAGAACCACCCTCAGATCTGTCTCTATGAAAAATGGCTCTGTTCTCCTTTCGTGTGCTGTGTTGTCATTGATCTATGGAGCATGGTCACATCCTCTACATCCTCTGGGGTCATGAAATTAAATCTGAAAACACTTGGAACAACACAAGTGGATATTCTGAAGCTGACCTCCACTGCTACATACAGCACTATCTAACATGAGTCCACCAGCAAAGCAGGATATGAGTCATTAATCACAAATATAGAATCTCATAACATCTATAGAGTCTCATATAGGAAAATAAATAGTGTGTCAGTCTTCCATAGCTTTTGTTGTTCCACACAGTGGTTGAAATAACTCAGATAGACATGCAGTGAGTTTCAGGCAGATATGTAAATGATAGGATCCTATTAGCCACTAGAGGGCGTAAAGAGCTTCCATCACTGCCCTATTAAAAGACTCTCAGAAGCTACTTTTGGGTAATGTACCTCTTGATGAGAGATCGCTGCTTGCTAAACGTACCTCTACGTCACACTCAAAGACATTTTGCCCAGTTGACAGACTTTGAGAGGGAGTGCACCACTGAACTAAGAGAAGCAGGAATGACATTTTGACAAAGTCCAGCCATCTAGCCATCTGTTCTGTTCAAGCGGCTATGAGATATTGGGAGCAGTGGTTATGTGACAGTAAACAGGACTGAAACGATATCACCTTTCTGTTTGCGATCTGACGACAGTTGGATTAAAGTATTAAAGCCTCATAGTGAACCCTTCAATCCTACCTTTGCTGTGGAGCAACACACTGCCCCAACTGCTGGTGTGATGATCTGGGGAGCTATCACATACCACAGTTGATCACCTCTAGTAGTGACACTAACAGCTCAACGACGTGTGCAGTACATCCTGTGGCCACATGCATTGCCTCTTATGCCAGGACGTCCAACTGGCATTTTTCAGCAGGATAATTCTCACCCCCACACAGAAAGCGTTTCTCAGGAATGTAACAAACCGAGCATTTATGGGACCAGCTGGGAAGCTAGCTACAGCTGCAAGTGTGCAAGATCTTCAGGCCCAGCTGTAACATATGTGGGTAGATGTGCTACAGGATATCATATGGAACCTGTACACCACCATGCCCAACTGTATATCATCTTGTATTCAGGCTAGAGGCCCAACAGGATACTCCTTTCAATGGTACAGTTTTCCCCAATAAACTTATCCGTTCACTCGAATATTGTAATCTTTTACGTAGATCATTGTTACATTTACACATACAAAGCTTCATTCAAACTTCTTGGTGCATAACTTGTTTTTGTCAATGAGTGAAATGTAGCTTTAAAAAAAGCTATGATTTCCAAATAAAACCAAAATGTAAGAGACAGAGAGAGATAAATGTGGATTATTACACCACTGAGGCTGAACTAAGAGATCTAAATTGTTGATTTCCTTACCTGGATATGCCTGTGGGAACCCTCCATAGCCTCCTGGAGCAACTCCAACTGTCAGAGGGAAAGATTCATAGATCAAATACCGCAAAATAATGTGTTTTCTCACAGTAGAGGTGCACTCTGTAAGTGCACTATTGGCTCAGTCCCCCTGTGCTGCAAGTACAGACTTGAAATATGCTTGAAATATGACTTAGTGCTGTGTGAACTCAGTCAGATGAACTTGTTGGAGGGCTTTATGATGAATTACATAAAGTACAGCCAGGTTTTGACATGCAAAATGTTTTTCCAGGAGCATAGTGTGACCATTCAGAGACCTGTTCCTCAGTAAGAGAAGCTCATTGTTGATCTGCAGCAGGTTGTCAGCAAAGTCACAGAGTATTATGCTAGACAGATTCTGATGAGCTCCAGTTCTGTATTTTCAACAGTGCATCTATGGAGCAGCGTTGAAATCACAAGAGGTAAAGATTCCACAGAGGTAGAAACCTCAGCCGAACCCTGTTATCAGGGAAGTCAACTGAGACCTCTTCATTGAAAAGTTCTTAAGGAAAACAAACAAGTGGGCACAAGAACACGTGCTAGATGCTCATGGGATGTCTGGGTTTAAACATTTTAGACTTTAAATGTAATAAATATATAATATATGGGAGTTTACTTTTCTGAATTAACATATAAACAAACAAAAACACTTCTCACAATAGATGCACCAGTAGTAGATAAAATGTCCACTCAGTAAAAAAAAGTTTAAATATGTTAAATAAGTTGCTGTCACTGCTACAACAAACTCCATATAAATACCTATGGGTTTGTCGTATGGGGATGTCATACAATACTTTTGTCCATAAAATATATGTAAGACGCACAGATGTGCTGAAATAATTAAATAATAATAAATGATAATAATAATTATTATAATTACAATTAAAAGTTCCAGTCCATGTAAACTTTAGTATATTTGGTGATGGAGGGTGGGTCACTGGTCTGAGGCTAGGTTTGTATCACTGAAACGAACTACTACATTTCTCTGGAATCCCTTGTGAATATTTCAAGATATCAAGTTGTTGTGAAACTGTAATGTAACTCTCACCTGGTTGATATCCTGTGCCCAAAGAGCCATAGCCTGTTGGGAATTAAGATAAGATATTATAAGATAGTATAATCTTTTATTAGTCTTGCAGTGGAGAAATTCACATTGTTACAGCAGCAAAGGGATAACAAAGCACTCAGTACTCAGTAAATAAATAAACAGTATAGTATATACAATATAAATATTATAAATGATGAAACTCTGAAGAACATTATTTACAGATTACACACGGGGGCTATATTGCACGTTGTTATACTAGACTGAAAAACATATTTCCAGTGAGTGTGTGTGTCCACAGTCTGCTGGGAGCAGTGCTTATTGTAGAGTCTAACAGCAGCACGAAGGAATGACCAGAGAATCATGCTATGGCACTTTAAAAGCAACATGCCTCATAAACTAGCCATTCTTAATGAGTTGATCCAGCCTCAGTATCAGCATGTCTCCAGCCCACCCCAATGAGCATGTGGAGGCAGGGGTTAGTGAGGAGTGTGTTACAAAGCAGCCAGTCAGAGGTATCGCTGCTTCCTATGTTGCTGTGGCAACCAATGAGACTGTTAATTCATTTGAACAGTTGTTGTCCACCACTATGTAATAGATGGAAAAACTCATGAAGACATTTCTCAAGAACTAGTTTAAGAATGTTCTTAAGAAGATATCGGTAAATGAGGCTCAATCTGTCTTGAGATCATCATTTGGTAAAACTCCACACTCCTAATCCTTTATCTCTGCTCCACGTCTCTGGAGGATCTCATTGTGTACAAAACTCAAGCTTTTTTTAGCAAATGCCGTTAGAAATGAAGCTTCTAACAGTAAAGCCCTTCCATGGGGAGTTTACATCCTGGCATTTCCTCTTTCTCAACGGTGACGGTTGATAGCCGTCAACAAGCTTTGGCTGGATCTATCCGGTGAGTGTGGCTTTGGTCCAGTCTATGAATCACACCAGGCTTAAGTCCAGTGTGTGATTTCTAACTTAAACTATAGAACCCTAGGCCAATGTTGTGGGATGTTTATGTAGCTTGACATACATTTATTTACCATTTATTTTAAGTATTTATAGGAGATATGCACGAAAAAGTCTTCATTTGAGATGTGAAATGTAAAAGAATTTGAAGATGTATTAATCAAACTTTACTTGCACCTACATTGTTTGTGCTTTTGTTTTGCTTATAAGGACTGAAAGCACTGTACATGTCAGAAATCCTGCTGGGAACTGAATTCTGATATAGTTATTCATAATGATTAGACTGACAATGATGTTTATAATAATAAGTTCTTCAAAATTCTTGACAGTGTTCCAACTTTTATAAAAAAGAACCTGAATGTCTTTTATTATTTTTATTATTTATGTACGTATACGTATCATCCCTTCTCCGGCCTTTCATTCTGAACACTGTATGAGCAAAGAAAGAGCCAACAGCTCCTCCTTTTTTGTTGTCCTCTGTAACCCAATATCCGGGTCAGTGATGTCATCAGCCCCGCCCCCTCTCGCTAATCAGTTGGAGCCTATGAGCAGGTTGAACATGCACATGTGTACAGAGAAGTAAACCTGCACCGAAAGGCTCTTTTGGCATTTAAACTGGGATTTAATTCAGGTAATTCATCACATGACGATGTGGAGTAATGACTGAGTACATCTCGTAGTCTGTTATGAAGTGTATCATGTCTGTAGTTTAGTGATCCTGAGATATGAAGCCTAGAAAATGGCTTGAAACTGTCTGAAAATGTGCTCTCTTGTGTTCTAGAGTTAAATAATGACTGAATGTAAGGGTGGGTGATATGTTAAAAATATTTTATCGCAATATTTAAAGACATGTTCAGAATACACAATAATTCTTGTGATATTATGACACAAAATACACCAGTAGTGATGGATTCTTAAAAACAGCTATTCAAACAATGAGTGCAGTGATTTATTTTCGAAACGTGCTGCACTTCATGCAGTTAAAAAGCACTAATTACACTCTCTGTAATGACGTGTGTAGTCAGAGTTTAAGCGCTGATGATATCAACGATATGCTGATCATATCATCACATTGTCCACCTCTAATGTAATCTAATGAATACAACTGACTGTACCTGGTTTGGGCGGTTTACCGCCAGCTCCGGTGCCAAGATCTGTAGGATACCTCACACCTGAAAGAGAACCATCAAACAAATGCAAACACATCCTCAATGTACACTATTCAATGACACACACACACACACAGCTTTAAAAAGCACTGCCAACAGAATGGGACACTGTGGAGAAGGTGCAGCAGAGCCTGAGGTCACCATGCCCAGTGCCAAGTACCAGCTAAAACAGTGTAAATTCTGGATGTCCTGAATGTCCTTGGATTGGGAGTGAGGAAGGAGGGGGTGGGGGGGAATCCTGCTCTGAGAATAATGTTTAAAGAACTGCATTTAAAAGCATTCTTAATGAACTTCTTAGTGTTTATCATGAGATCCTTCCATCCACCCCTGTATTATTGCTTATTTTGGTGAACGTTTGTACAGAGTACTGTCTTTAGGTAGTGTTTGGAGTCGTATTTGGATCTTCAAGGCAGTAAAAATGACCTCAGCCAGCTGTGTTCGTATCACAGATCCTGCTAAGATCTTTTGAACTATATGTTAGATGGACGCAGAAGAAGTGAGGAAATAATGATTCTGTAGTGAATTGCAGCAGATATGCTTGAACTGTCCACCCAGAGCTGTTCCTGTACAGGAAACCAGAGTGGATGGCATTTCCTCGATAACGGTCACATTGGGTTGTGATGTTCAAATTCTTGGAAAGGTCTTCTGACACATCTAAAATATCTATGAGATACATGTTTCTCTCACAAATTTCTCTCTCATTAGCTGAAGGCATTGTTCATTCACACCTTTCATGTTCTGTGAATTTTTCAAGAATAAAATCAAAGATCCTTCATTCTTGATTAATGGGCGCCGCTTAGGGAATGTTTGGGTTTACAAATACATTAATGCTAATCTTTTAGATGCTCTCAAAACAAGACCTTGTCCACAATGGAATTGACTAAAATACTTCATATAGTCCTTATGACTATGAAATACTTCATAAACCTTTAAATACATTAAAATAGTGAAATATTTTGGAGCCTAAGCCAGTGTTTGGAGCAATGCCAATGTTTTAACATCTACATGGATACGAGATGACAGAAAATCTACATGCTAACCATATATTTATTATAGTCATAAACAATAAACAATGGCTCATCACCAAAATGCTTGTTTTCAGATTTCAAAAACATTCTAGTTTAGTGATTCTTAACAACATGTCTCAGCTGTGAACTGCTTATATAAGGTTAACGTGCACCAATCTCCAACTTTGCACTTTGCAACTTTATTATGAGGCTTGTTTGTTTTTTGTGATCTGAAGTTTACTTAAATTAATTGTTTAATTGTTTGTAATTTTTTTTGTTTACTGATGATATAGTAACAGATTCAAACCAACACATTTTCTCAATATAATGAATAAAAAATATGTGGCACTTTAGTTTTTTAAATTAAATGATTATAAAAGCTCATAAATTTAAAAATCCTATTATACCCAGCAGTTATGCTGACACTATTACACACAGCTAATTCTTTACTTCAGCTGTGTACATTTTATATGTTTGTTTCTATATATTTAGTTTTATTATCGTTGTGTATATATATATTTAATCATTTTCTGATCTTATTTAATTAAATCTTTAATAAAATATCTTTATTGTCTGTTTCCTGTCCTTATTGTTATATCCTCATTCAAGTGAGCGTGCAGATATCAAAGCATTTCCGTGCTTGTTCTATGCATGACTACAAGTGTGTTTTGGGTGAAGTGGTGGGATGGTGGGGTGGGAGCCCCTAAAGGGTTAATTGTGAGGAAAATACTATTAATATGAATAAGTTTAAAACTATATAAATGATACATGTTTTTGTTGCTGTCTAACCACAGTGCAGTGTACCTCCACCTCCTCCAGCAACAGTCCCTGGTCCTGCTACGCCTGATGGGAAACCAGATATTTGTATATCAGTGGAAATGCATTTCACAGCACCTACAAGCTTTATCTGCACCCAGATCTTTGCATTTATGTTAGACATTTTATAATATTATAGCATTATTATATATTTATAATATTCATGTTGTTAAATAGTGTCTGAAAATACATTTTAGGAGGGAAAACAGATTGGTGTTATACCTGGTGCTTTAAGCGGCTTGGCTCCGGGAAGGACTCCAGTACCAGTCCCTGGGTGTGAAATGCCATCATACAGAATTGGGAGAAAAAGAAAGAGTAAAGTACATTAATGTCAAGCAATTTCGGCCTAACCTACCATATGGATTAAAACAGGACCCTCACCATAGCCAGCATAGGGAATAGCACCACCAGGGCCTGTGAAAGTGAGCAGTACTGTCAGTACAGGATCTACAGGGAAGCTCAGTGTATGGATTTAATTTTACTGATACGGTTAAAGACGGTATTAAATTCTTACCCACTCCACCAGTCTTAGGAGGTTTAGCAACTGCAACCGATTCATAAATAAGAAAAAGTTAATCAATGAAACACTGACAAACAAACACTGCCACTTAGTGGTAAATAAACTGTGTTAAAAATGGTGTCAACATTAGAGACCTCAATGGACAGAATATATCTGTTAGGTGGTCAATTCAGGTCTAATCCAGGCAGCCTGAACAAAATTTTGCTCTTGGGACCTGGATTACCCACCTCTATGAGGAAGACATACATTTAATAAGCTGGATATAGGTGTATTGGGAGAATAGTGTAAACACTCAAACGTCATGGTCAGTCCTGAGAGCAAACAGACTGAATTATATTGTAAATAAACATTTTGATATGTTTTTCAGCCCAATCTCTCTCTCTCAGATTACTCACTCAATCATATTTCAAGAGCATTTCTCTAAAGTAACAGAAAAATCACTCGCTCAAAATGCAGTTTTAAGCAATTGTGAAAACTGCATTTTGGTAACTGATCATAGACTACAGATGAGCAGATACAGATAGGTAAAGAACAAATATGTGTATTTTGAGTTTGCATATTGGCTTGATGAGCTCTTACCACCAGAAGGCACTGCTATTCCTGTACCACCTGAAAAACAAATAAATAGTGAATAATTAAATAATTATATATTATTCATGATTTATCATTAATTGTAATATTTATACTAAAACAACTAATATAATAATAATAATAAGAAATAAGAAGAAGAATATAGTTTTAAACATGTGTGTGTGTGTGTGTGTGTTTGTGTGTGTTATATTCATTATATTTAAAGTGTAATGTCTCCCTCTTCTGGCCTTTGTGGGGATTACATGTGTGGGGATTGATTGACCATGTGGTTCAATATGATTTGGTTAGGCTCCACCCCTCACCCGAAGCCTCTCATCAGCCACAGCTGCAGCTCATCATGGACTAATGAGGGCTCCTTTATGAGCACCTCAGGCCTTGTCCATTTACATTGTATGTCCATGTATGTTAGTAAACACAGCTTTTTCAATGGATGTTGGTCTTCTCTCCACACATAAACGATGCTGGAGGCCACCGAATGGGGTTTAAACACACTGTCCGCTCTATTGGACACTAGTACCTGGTCATTAGTGGACTCATCCCAGTCAAGCAGTGACACTGAGATTTAAAAACTCAAAGTGCTGCTGTCTTTGACCCACTTGTACAAGTGCAACACACACTAACATGCCACCATGTCAGTGTCCCCACAGTGGTGAGAATGACCCACTGCCCACATGATACCCACTCTGGTGGTCCTGTGGCGAAAAGAGGCTAATAAAGTATGCAGAGAAACAGATGGACTACAAAGTGCTTGTGTATAGTAAGAGGATCTGATCAAATGGACAGTGATTGTACAGTCAAGGAGGTGGCTGATCAGTCCATTTTCTTTATTCTATTTACCTCTTATATTTTATACATTTTACATACAAAACACTGAGCCCAGCAATTAGCTTAACTATAACTTCGGACTGTACCTTGAAGGTATTTAGAATACTCTTGTTTAAATAGTAGTAATAATAATAATAATTAGAATAATTATAATAAATTATGGAGATAAATATGAATAATCTTACCAACACCTGTCCCAGCTGTAAAAATAAAACAAACACAAAATTAAATTAGTATAATATGATTTTCAGTGTAAAACTACACAGAAATACATACACAGGAAGACGCCCCGTTTAGACTTTGCTGTGGTAAGAACGTAGGCATCACTAACTATGCAGCCATGCTGGTGCCACTTTTTTCTTGGACCCCCACAATTCTATCACTCTCAATCTGATGTAGGTGTTGTTTATCATGTAGCGTGATTTGTGCAGCCAGAGTGTCCAGTGTCCAGAGTGATGAGTGTTGATTCTAATCAGAAACGAAAGCGTGTGGTTTGGATCTGATTCTCAATAATTAGATTTCATGTTCTTTTTGTTTGTTTTTAACCAATAATCAATACAAGACACGATAGATTGTAATAGATACAAGAAGAATACACATTTCATGTGGGCTTTTGATGTCCAGACAAGCAGAATCAATCTAGATACAATCTAGAAACGCCAAATCAGAATTTGTGTATTTTCTTTCTGTCCAGACTATCAAAAACCAATCTAGATACAATCAAACACAAACATAGAAATGCCAAAAAACACATGTTCTAGTTTTATTTAAAAATGTAATTTGATAGATTCAAAGCACATGAATTAGGATCTTGGGGGTGTTTACAGAGGCAACATTCTACAGTACGTCCAGTGTTTGTAGCAGCACTAGTCTACCACCTTCAGATGTAAATTAAGGACGAATATCAGACATTAGGTCAGTGATATACGATGCTTTTTTTTTTTGAACTGTTACATCAACACATGACTCCAATTATCCTCTTTCAGGAGGTCATCAATAAACCTAATCTGATTAAACTGGCAAAAAAATGCTGCATGTGTTTTCTATTTCCTAATAAACAATTGTTATTTATAATGACTTCGATGAAGACCAGATCACATTCATAAAGAAATCCACAGAGAAGTTCTAGGGGGTTCATAATAAAATTAACCAAAGGCTTCTACTCAGATTTTAATACAATAAATGTGTTGAGAATTAAATGATTATTTAGCTCATACCTGGAACTATTCCAGTTGCACCTGCATAGAAATGGAGAATTATAACAATTAAAAGACAGAAAACACAAGAGCAAATATTGAAAAAAACAACAACAACATGTGCCTGGTTTGCTTCAGGAAAACAGTCTGTTATTGTAACTACAATGAAAACATCTGAATTCATTCTTTGTGGAAGTTATAGTTGCAGTGTTGCTTGAAAGTCTGCGAAACCACTTTCTATATTACTGCTTAAATTTCAGCTTAAACGTCATCAGATTTTCACATAAATCCTAAAAGTAGATAAAGAGAACCAAACCATACAAATGAGATACAAACAAAAATATTACACTTGCTTGTTTATTTATTGAGGATCCAGAATTACATATTTGTCAGTGGCAAAAGTGTGTGAAGCTTTGCTTTCAGTATCTGAAACATTTAATCTTCTTTGAACGTTGTTTGGTAGAACATCTTGTGTGCTTAAGCTTGCTGACTTGCTGCACAACTATATTCTCTTGAGAATCAGCTCCCAGACAGCTGACATTTTCCTTTCAAATGTACTAGTAGAATTAATAATTCATTGCTCTATTAATGATGTGTAGCTGTCCTGGCCCAGGTGCAGCAAACCAAGCCCAAACCATGACACTACCACCACTGTGTTTCACAGATGTGATGAATTTGTTGTTGTTTTTTATGCTGGAATGCAGTCTTTTCCTTTCTCTAAACATAATGATTCTCATTTAAAGCAATAAGATTTATTTTGGTCCTTTTTGCAGTAGTCTTCTGGCTTGTCAGAAGAACAGCAGCTTTCTCTTTGTAACCCTGCCAAGTGCACCCTTATAGTTCATTATTCTCCTAATGGTGGACTAATGAACATTAGGTTTTGGTTCCTGTGTGAGCTCATGGACTATTACACACTTTGCTCTTGGCGGGATCTTTGTTGATTGAACACTCCTGGGGAGGGCAAAAATGGGCTTGAATTTCCTCCATTTGTGCACAATCTGTCTCACTGTGGATTGGAGGAGTCCAAACCCTTTAGACATTGTTGTGTAACCTCTTCCAGCTCCTTCTTCTGAGCTCCTCAGAAATCTTCTTTTTCATGCCACGATACACTTCTAGTAACATGTGTTGTGAAGATCAGACTTCGATAGATCTCTGCGCTTTAACTAAAACAAGACATCCACTCACATCTCATCTACTTTTAGGACCTTTGTGAAAATCTGATGAAGTTTTGTATGCAGAAATATTCTAAAGGGTTCACAAACTTTCATGCAGCACTGTATATCCACCATTCACAGAATTACTCCCATAATCCACACGAGAGATTTTTCATATAGTGGGTGAAGTCTTGTCATCAGAGTATCAGAATATCAGCTAAAAGAACGCTGTTAGCTGTGAGGTTAGTGAAAAAGCAAAAACAGAGGGGAAAAAAAAGAGATTTTTTATGAGACGTTCCACAGGGGTTCATGCAACACAATAGGTCTTACTGGGCTCAGGGGCCTTGCCAGTTGCAACAATAGCCGTCGGTCCTGCCAAGAAACAACAGGTTCCACCTTCAAGACATGTGGTTGAAAGGAATGCAGCACAGAGGTGACTAGCTGTGTGGCCACTGGTGTAATCAGCACTGGCAGCAGCCATTGGCACTGCCATGACAGGATGGCATTTGGGGTGAATTGGCTAAAAGAGCTGCATTAGCTTTGAATTTGCCAGGCAGAAATAGCAGAAGGTTCAGCAAGCTGGCATTTAGATGTCTTTTATCTCAAAGACCCCCTGATCAGAGGTCACTGGAGAAACAGGCATCATTTACAGTCATGAAAAAGTTAGGACATCCTAACAATATTTAGAATATTTCATTTCAACTTTCAATTCAAATTATCAGACAGTATCAACATGAAATATGGAAAGTTCTCTAACCCTAAGTCAGTACCTTACATCACTAATACTCTTGTGGTTGACTGCAAACAAATGATCACAGCAAAATGTTCAAACAGCTCATTTAAAACCTTGAGAATGCTTTAAATGACTGGTAGCAGAACCTCTTAATTCTTAAATGTACAAAGAGTGATCGAATTCATGGATGTGCAAACAAATGGCCAACATCAGCAGCCCCACCCTTTCCACACACACTCCCAAAAAACGAGTACATTGGGTCATAAGGTGCTCAGTATGGAAACCATTATCTTACCAGGGCCAGCGGTTCCACCAGGGACCAAACCTCCATCCTTGGCTGTAAAGGGCAATGAAGTATCAGCAGGGAGGCCTAGAGATTATTTACTTAGTAAGAGACACAGTATCAATTGCACATACGTGGCTTCCCAGGTACAAAAGGCACACCAGTTCCACCTGGAAGAGCAATCCCTGCTCCATCTGGCACACCAGCAGTTGCTCCAGGTGCTGCAACACCTGTTCCAGAAACTCCAGTACTTGGCACACCTGCAAACAGAGCCGTGCTCCCTTGTGTAGCTCATTTACACTTCATTTACATAGACATACTTCTGTCCCCACAAACGTCTATGTGTCTTTTATGTTAGCATGGATCTTAAGCAATACATCAACTAGAGGGCAGTACAGTGTCAATCATTGCACCATCATATGCATGTTTAAATCTCTGAATGTTGTCGTTTTTTTCTCCTTTGCCTGAATATGCATGAAATGAACACACTGAACATAAGACTGCTGTTAAACATGGTGGCGGGTGATTTGTGACCCATAAAGCAACACAAGGGTTAGCCTACATTGTCAGTAGTTGGCGTGGTTCAACAAATTTCTATTAGAGGCCACCGTCTGCCAGTGAGCTACCACACCATGTAGAAGACTCTTTAATTGCTGGTGTGGGTGAATATGCTGCGCTGCTCCAGAAAGAGTCCTTGGGTGAGACTCCTAATACTACCTCAGCCTACTTCTGTAATATGAGCAACTCTGTAAATTACTTTGGATAAAAGTGTCACATAAATGCCAAAAATGTAAATGTAAAATGTCAGTGCATGCTCAAGTGTGACTGCCAGAGCTGTCATAACATATTTAGGCAGTTTGACTCCAGGTTTAAAAGAAAATATTAGCTTATAAACCACGGAATTTGTGGAATAGACTGTGAGTGACAGAATAATTATTGAAAGTATCATAATTCACATCCAGTTCCAGCCACAGGTGCAACTCCTATTCCCCGTTTTCCTGGAACAGTCCTAGCACCTGGGAGTAGTTATATAGACTTGAGATCTTGGCTTACAATCTTTTGATTTATCCTGTATATCAAACCTGCTACTCTGGATCTTGTGTTTGACACGTTTATTTATTTATTTTTAATCTTCGTTTAGCCAGTTGCTCTCCTAACTCTCCTAATCTCTGTTAGGTTGAGTGTATTATCACTAAAAACAGTATATGTGCATTACTATAAAATAAAAGTGATTCATGTTAAAAGTTCCCGGCTTGGCCATTGGTTCCCTTATTGGTTCACTCATGGGCTAGGACTCAGCCTTGTGCCCTGAGAATGCCATGTACTACTCTCAGATGTCCAACGATAAAGGGCCATAGTGTCATAGGGATTTGAACTCATGATCTCCTGATGATCCATCATCACCAGTGACTACAGTCACCTTCTCCTGGCTGGATTTCCTATGTGTGCCATCATCCAGAAAGCAGCAGCATGACTTCAGTATTCCAAAGTGTAGGGTAGTTACCCAGATTCAGTCCCTCAAAGACAAATTTTGGACTTATCCGATGACCTGTTCCAGTACATAGAGTACTTTGTATGAATGAATTCTGGCTGGACTTGACCCACCATCCTTCAAAACACAGGCATCTACACTGCTCTCTGTCCTGGGTCTGAGGTGGAGGAATGAACGTTCTCTGGGTGAGACACACTCGTTTGTCAGAGTTTTACTGTGATAGGTCCTAAACAAGGGTGTGGGCTGATCAGTAACCCAACAATAATCTCAAAATAATGAGAATGTATCTCAGAATGAGATAGTATTTGAAAATAATGTGAAAGTATCTCAAAATTAAATTATCTCTCAAAATATTTCATATCTCAAAATAATGTCAACATAATGAGATTTGTTGTTTCCATGAACAATTTGTACTTATGATAATTAAGTATGACAACACAAGTTTAGTAGAAGGTGGAACCTAACCAACTATGTGTACCTAATAAACTGGAAATAATTATAGATGAAACAAATCATACCATATTTAGGAGGCTTAACTCCACCAGGATATGCTGTAACAGAAATATGACACAGTTATTAGTACAAATGCTTCTGGAAATTCCCTTCCCAGATTCCATTAGTAATCATTTCAGAATCTGCTTTCAGAGAGGCTACCTCCAGCTCCGGGCACTTGTCCTGCTCCAACACCTCCTGGCACACCTATAGAGATAGCAATTTTCTCATTAGTCCAGTCCAGAGGTGTATCTGAGGTATCAGCTTTAGAAGGCTTCACACACGCATTACAGCATAAGCTCCAAAACCAATTCATGGTTCTTGTCCTTACCTAAGATACAAACCATCTCAAGCTCCATGGTTCTGATCTTTTCTGCAGGTTTATTCTGTGTTGACAGTTAGAGCAGGGGTGTAGTTGAGTCCTGCAATAGGTTTAGGCTGTGTTTGGTTTACCCTGGCTAATGTGTGTAACATTTGTTCTAGTGATGTCATGCTTAAACCCATTCTGTTTACTCCAAAATCTAGCACAATGTCTAAATAGATAAAATCAGGATCATTTTTAATACCCTTGATTTCAAAAGCAAAAATACTCCAATACTTTTGCCATTATAAGCGCCTCGTAACTCCAGATTCCCACAGATTGCGTTGTACAAGAATGACCAGGATATATATACCTGTGGGGAGCATGATTGGGTTCATAGATTGAGAAGAGCTGGTACAGTGCAGTGTTATGCAGTTGTTAATTATTGGTTGAAAGGGGTGATTGCATTTGGGCCAAAGGCTGTAGTGTGAAGGAAGTAGCTGAATCTGCAGGTATATGGAGGCACACACTAGTAGGGTCTACCAGCAAAGGCTGAAATCCCAGTCTACAGGAAATCCTCCTCAGAATTGTGGCCCAAATTTGAAAATGACAGGGACCGGCCTCTTAATTAAAACTGCTTCCCTTCCAGACAAGAACAGCTTCTAGAAGTGAATGCAGGTCCTTCATAACCAATTTCGGAAAGAACACTCTGCAGGGATCTGCAAACCATCAACATACTGAGCAGAGTGGCACACAAGAGGCCTTCGGTCAGTATTGTCTTCCTTCACACTATGGCCTTTGGGTCAACATGTCATTTGTGATCCAGAACTGAACATCACCACTGCTTGACGTCATTAATGCTCTTGGAGCTGAATACTGTAAAATCTTGATAAACATTACAGAAACACCTAGAAAAGTAGAAGGGAGGGCAAATTCTCAAAGAATGCCCTTGATTCCCTTCATTTGAGAAGAAATCATGAAGTGGAGTTTACAGTACTTTCTGGACCTGGATTACCCAACTCTGAGTCTTACTCAATTAAAAACGAATGATCACCCTTCCCCACCCCCAGCCCCTGCTTTTGCTGAAGCTCCATGACATCATTCCAAAGCAACTCAACAGCATTCAATTTCTGATTCATGCCAAGCAGTTGGAGCATAAGCCACGGTTTCAGCACTGTCCAAGCCCAATCTGTCTAAGTGAACATATTTACAAATGGGAAATGTAAATTAAACTCCTCAGAATGGTGAGAAACTGGTCTTTAGTCTTCGGTGGAAGAAACATGGATTTAAACATATCTATTACAGTAATGATGCAGCAGGCTGGCATTCTGCTTCTCTCCCTTGTTGTACATAGAGATGAAGGATCTGACTGTTTTGGATTGTGGTTCAGGCTGAAACACTCTGTATAAGTGTGAAGTGTGAAAGCCCTTTACTGCAGACACTAGAAGGGTGGAGACATGTACCTGCCTCCTCCGATACATGTCAAGCCAAGCTCTTTTCGAACTGCTGCCATTGCAACAGTGCTGGGCAGCCAGAACCCTTGGATGAAAGTCTCGGTTCTGCAGTTCCAATACAACAGCTAACAGATGCCTGTTTTGGCCAGCATTGCACTGGTTATAATGACGGACAGTGTGCCACACACAAGTGTGTGCACACAAGTGCATTAGACTGAGCAACTCAAAGCCCCTCTTTACAAACTATTAATCTACTAATTGTTGCTATTATTATTTATGTGATTTAACTATGATGATGATGATGATGATGATGATGATGATGATGATGATGATGATTATTATTATTATTATATCTTAGAACCAAGGTTACTCCATCTCTAAGGGAGTTTTCTTGCACCGTGGGGGTTTATGTGTTGTTGCTCTTATGTCTTATGGAATTCTGTTGCTCCCTTTTTGATATAGTCTGATTACTGAAGTCAGGTGTGAATTTATGAACATTGCTGGAACACAAACACCACTCCCATCCATCCCAAAACTACTGTAAAGAGCTTCATCACTTCAGAGAACTTCAGCTCCTCTGCTCCACAGCCCTGTGCTTTTATACTCTTCCAGCTGAGGATTTTAGTCAATAGTTGGCCATGAAAATTATGAACTTTTTGTCATGCACTTGAGTTTCTTCAATGGATACACATTAAAAATACTGATTTAACAAATCATAAACAGTGTCTGAATATCAACAGGCAATAAAGTATAAACAGAACATATTTGTAAAAGCAAACAGGATGCTTTGAAACAATATTTATGCAATTTACACACCAAATTGTGTTTTTATTTTCCATGATATGGGCTCTTTATAGAAAGCTGTGTAATAGTGCACTTAACTGAAGATCATTATTACTTACCTCCAGCTATTGGCAATCCTACACCAGCTCCAGGAACTGCACCTGGAACCCCATAACCACCAGGACCTGGAAATACAGAACAACGAAGCATTAAAACGTGTATTTTCCTTATTGGCTAATTTACAGAGATGAAGATTGCTTCCCAAATCTTGCTGAAGGAAAGTATAAATTCTTTGGAAAAGGATGATTCGAAACTGCTAGAATTTCTGCCCAGTCCTTTGTGTTATTATGTTGTGTTTTTCTGGAGTTGGCCAGTGGAGATTGGTTGCTCTCAAGGTTTCTTGCCCCCAGTCTGTGGAAGGTTTTCCTTGCCACTGTGGCCTTTTTGCTTGCTCAAAAGAGGCTTGAACCTGGATCTCTGTGAAGCTATTTTGTGAAACTTCCAACTTCTTCTTCCAAAAACAAACAAACAAAATACCCACGAAATAAATAATATAAATAAATAAATAATATAAATCTGCTTGATTGAAACTTTGAGTGATAAATTGGTGTTGGTATGTAGACAAAGACATATTTATAATGGGAAGAATTTGTAAGTACATTTGAAGTGTGTTGAATGATTTTTTTTTTATTATTATGATTTAATTTAAGCTCAGGATCTAATTTGATGTACATACCATATTTAAGTGCCTTAGCACCAGCAGGATATCCTAAAACACACAAAGAAAACAAAACCTTAAAATGAGTCACTTAAACAGACTGTCAAAATGAAAAACAAAACAAAACAAAACAAACAAACAAAACTAAAACCCAAACCAAAATATTCAAGCAAATGTTCAAATAAGAATATTTGCATGAAGAACAGGCCCGAACAATCCTTGCATTGACTGCAGCCGTGGCTGAGCAGATGGGCCTCAGGTGAGGGGTGCAATTCACTGTTAAAAGTACAAGATCCTTGAGGAACATTTGGAGGTTCTTCTATATGAAACTATGGAGGAACCTCTTCAGGTGCTTCAGGAAACCTTCAATAAAAGGAAAAAATCTTTTTCCTTAAGAGGTTCTTCCACAGTTTCATTTTGAAGAACCTCCAAAAAAAGTTCTTCAAGGATCTTACACTTTATGCACAAGCCCAGTGGAACACATGGCCTGGGCATGTGTTATCTCACCTGAGGCCAGCAGAGAGAGCCATTACAGAGTTCAGTATCAACATAACAAAAAGGCTTGAAATATAAGACTTTATGTAATGAACATAAAATATCACAGTTTCATTTTCTTATCTGCTTCATCCTGTTCTAGTTGGAATCACTGGACGTAAGGCAGAAATACCCCTGGACAGGGCACAAGTCCATTGCAGGATACCACATGCACCCATTCAGACCTAGGGGGAATTTAGCATGGCCATGTCAACACATGCAGCCAGAGTATGCAGAGGAAACGTGTACTGAAGAACACACCGAGCTCCTTATAGACAGTGAGCTAAGCGGGGATTGAATGCACATCCCCAAGCTCCTGGAGCTGTGTGACACACACCATCTGCAGGACCCCCCCGATGCCCTGATAAATAATGATAAAAATATAACTTTTCCAAGTTTTTGAGATGCTCTAGTCAACTGGAGTGGCGCTCATTTCCCTGCTCTAACAGACCTACTAAACCTGGCACTTAACAGGTGAGTTCAATGTGTGACTGAGCAGGTGGAGCACAAAAATGGGCTGGTATCCTTATTAAACTGGTGCCTTTTACAAAACATTGCACATCACCTTTTGAATAATAACACAATGTTTATAAATATATAATAAAGTATAGTTTTTTTTAAGTATGTCATTCAATCCTCAGGCCTTAGTTAAATTGCAATTTAGACAAATTTTAAATAAATATCTGTAATAGAATATTTTGGAGAAAATTCTATACTATATTTGATTCATTTCAAGTCAGAACAAAGAATGGAATGAATTAGTTCAGCACCACAGGATGTAAACAGCTGCTGAAATGATAAACATATAGCAGCTTTAGGGAGTTTGGTCCTCGTTTCTCATTCTGTGAAGTGAAAGTGGAGAATAAAAAAAACAACAACAAAAAAATATGAGCTGCTTAAAGTGTGTTTGGAATTTGCTAATATAAGAATATGACTATTTGTTATGATTATTTGTTCTGGAACAAACAGTTCTACTGACTGTAGTCTAAATAACAGCCTGAAGCTAATAACCTAACTTGGCTATATGGAGCACATCTTGTGGACAAGTGTGTGAACAGAGAGTCTGCATGGAAAATAAAAACAACCTCCAGCCCCTGGCACAACTCCTGGTCCTGCACCAAGGCTTCCAATGCCTGGAATCCCACCTGCACCAGGTACACCTACATAACAAAATACAAGCTTAATTACAATTACCTTCAATGTGTACACAGCATGGTTAGCTTATGCAGAGTCTTCCAACCCCAATTTTCACATCTTTTTTCATGCCTGTAATAATAAATACACTATATGTCCAAATGCTTGCGAACACCCCTTCTAATGAATGTATTTAGCTACTATAAGCAGCACCCATTGAAGTCCTGCCAATAGAATAGGACTCTCTGAAACAGATAAATAAACATGAACCTACTGCCACCATGCCTAATGCCAGGTATGGACTGTGAAGCAGTGGAACTGTGTTCTCTGGCATGATGGCACTGAGGTGGGGTGATGATAATCC
The DNA here is from genome assembly GCA_034509495.1 of Acestrorhynchus altus. NCBI lineage: Eukaryota > Metazoa > Chordata > Actinopteri > Characiformes > Acestrorhynchidae > Acestrorhynchus > Acestrorhynchus altus. The sequence goes on along the minus strand of CM067502.1, from coordinate 12,385,476 downwards.
AACATCCTGACATTACTAAAACTTTTGTTGCTGAATGCAAACAAATCTCACAGCAATGCTCACTCTAAAATGTTCCAAGAAAGTCTTCCCTGTACAGTAGAGACAATTTCTTCAACAATTTCTTTTTAATACCCTCACTTTCAGAAGAAAGAACAGTGAATGAACAGGTGTCCAAATACCTTTGTCCATATAGCGTAATAATAATAATAATAATAATAATAATAATAATAATAATAATAATAATAATAATAATAATAATAATAATAAATATATGAATAATGAAATATTGCAAAGTATTACCATATTTGGGTGGTTTAACACCTCCTGGATATGCTGTAAAAGACAAAAAATTACATCTCCTGTGACAGATGCAGAGGTGACTGTAACATGAACTCTATTAACACAAAACTGGTCTGCTGGCGTTTTTCTGCTGTAAAATGGCACATACCTCCTGGCACAGCTCCTGGTACACCTCCTGGCACACCTCCAGGCAGAGTACCTGGTACAACTCCTGGATAAACTCCTGGCACAAGTCCTGGTACTCCACCTACTCCAGTGCTTGGAACACCTGTAAAAACATACAGTGTTTCACATTATGACTCAGTTGGCTTTGAGCTGAGAAGTTAATTGTTGTTGCCTGAAAATGCACCAACTATGAGAAATTCATCTCACAAAACCAGAGCAGCCCTCTGATATATAAATGTTTGGTTTACTGAAGTATCCTGGCATTCAAACTGTATATAACAGTGTAATCTGTATGGAACTGGACAGTGTTATCATTCCTGCTACCTGATGACCAGCCAGACCAAGCTGCTCAATCAGCTCTTGACCAGCATATGAGTTTGTTCATGCTGGTCGACCAGCTTGGTCTTGCAGGTCACTGTGGTCAGCCAACTTGATGATGTTACATCTTTAATTCAGAGCACAGAGGACATGAATGCTGCCTCACACCACTAAGAAACTGCTAAGACAAGCTCATCGGTTTGGGAGAAATGCCATCTTTAAAGCAGGACAGTGATTCCAAAAACAAAAGTCCAAGCCTACACTGAAGTGGAATAACAACAAAAAGACGAAGGTTCTACAGTGACTATATCAAGGGGCAGTTCTTAACCCAATGGAGAATCAGTGGAATATGAAAAACGTGGTCCAGGACTATGAGGAGAAATGATCTACAGTAAATCCCAGTGTGCAGCTGGTAAACTTTTTACAGTTCTTCATATTCCAGTTTAAAAAGCTGGGGTCGAAGCACAGTGTCACCAACAGTGTCAACCATGTGATCAATAACTGATGATTTTTAAAAGATGTAAAGATAATGAAGCAAGGCATCGTCCCTCAGAACAAAGATGACAGATTGTCTTACCATACTTGGGAGGTTTAACTCCACCAGGATACACTGCAACAGAACAGATTGTGCGGTGTCAGTTATAGCATTCTGGTCCTGAAGAGCATTGCATTGTACAGTCATACAGCTTAGCCCATACTTCATGTAAGCTTTACCTCCTCCAGCACCAGGTGATGTTCCTGGAATACCACCAGTCCCACCAACTACTCCAGCTCCTGGTGCAGTCCCTACTCTGCTAAAACCTGTATAACAGTAAAGAACATGCTCTGTGTCACATTTATGGAATTGAATCTAAAATCCATCACTGTAGAATTGGATTGTGATGATTACCGTATTTTGCAGCTTTTGCAGCAGCATAGCCAGCTGAAGATAGAAGACAGGGTTATTTTAGGTGGCTGAGCTTTAGATGATTACAGATATGTTCCAAGTGCTAAATCAGAAATCTGTCAAACAGTTTAATTTACTTTTGTACAGCTGTGAACCGCAGCCATATTTGATACAACATATAGCATAATGCATGTATACGTAGTTGACCAGAGGAGCAGGGTCCCCCCTTTTAAGCCTGGTTCCTCTCAAGGTTTCTTTCTCCAGCTCTGAGGACGTTTCTCCTTGCCACTCTCTCCCTTCGGCTTGCTCACCAGGGGGTTTATTTCTTATCCTTTCTTTGTGTGTTATTAACCTTTTTATTTTTTGATTTCTGCAAAGCTGCTCCGTGACAAACATCAGTTGTAAAGAGCACCATAGAAATACATTTTGATTTGATCTGATACTGCATAAAAGCTGCAGCTCTAAATCGTCATCATTAATCAGCCATAAAACTACAACACATTCTTAATCTTTAGTCCACTGTCTTACAACCTGCTCCTCCTAATCCTGGTACACCTCCAGCACCACCCAGACCAGTTCCAACACCACCTAAACCAGCTCCAGCACCACCCAAGCCAGCTCCAGCACCTGAGTGAAAAACAAAACAAAACATAAAAATATCAAATATGTTGATTAGTTTAGAAGAATAAACTTATAATATTATAAATTAAAACAATAGTTAATTACAATAAATTATGACAATCACACACTCACAAATAAATGACTAATTAATTAGATGGAATGAACATCAAAAACAATAAAGGCTTAAAATATGTCACTTTAACAGTGATGAATAAAAATGTCAATGTGAATCCTCTTTGCAAAACTGCTGATACTTTGTTAGGTTTCAAGCATGAACAGCCCATTTTAAGTCCAGCCATACCTATAAAGTGAATTACATAAGGCCAAAAACAACATTTCCCAGTTTCTGACACCACCTGAATGCAGCATTTCTCTCTTCCTTCAGGAGCTCCCCAAGATGACCACAACCATGATGCTAACAGTGAAAATGCAGTATTTGGGACAAGTCATGAGTGATAGTCTAGATGTTTACAGACTAACCATCAAGATATACACTGTTTTGGTAGGAACAGAATAACAGCAGGCCAAGGGTGGCTGGGCTCTCTGGTGAAAGTGTCAGACAGGCTATTATAGATAATGACTCCTACTCACTTGACCGAACAGTGATGAGACACAGGAGCACTTTCGGTGCAAGACTCATCCCCCCAAAGTGCACTACACAGCACCACAGAAGGCCATTCCTACCTGTGGCCATCAAACTCTACAACTCCTCTCTTAATGGGTGACCACTATAAACCATTATTAGAACTTTAACATGTTTATATTACATTATATTATATTAAGTGTTTATTTATATGTATTCTGTTTGTTCTTTATATACATTGGCTCAACTGTAATAATTGCATTTTCCCTTTGAGATTAATAAAGTATTCTGATTCTGATTCTAATTGCCAGCATATGCAGTGTTTTCGTAGATTAACTGTGATGCTGACAGCTGGTCTCTGCAAGACTTCAGCAGGATGAATGAAAAACATCAATATCTAAAAGAAAAATATAGGTATAGAGACCATATTGCTATTAACACACAGCAGCAAGCATGCTGTTTTTTTTTGTTTTGGTCATGTAGGCTTACAACATGCTAACAGTCAATTTATTGTCTAATTTTGGACTAGACGTCTCTATTTACCACCTCTTCGTGGTGTTTTGGAGGTTCTCTTTTGGAGGTAATATCACCCCCTACAATAATGAGATTGGCGGGTCATTACCGTATTTAGCAGCTTTGGCTTGAGCAGGTGTGAGGCCTCCGACACCTGTATAACGAGAGCATCATATGCTGACTCACAGCCCCACAACATGACATGACATTATTACGATTCTTAAGCCACAATACAAACACTGTGATGTCATATTGTACCAGTTTCCCCCCCCCCACATCTATTAATCACTGAAAAACACAACGTGTATACCTCCTGCTCCAGGGTAAACTCCAGCACCCGGTACACCAACACCACCCAGACCAGCCCCAATACCTTCAGAGAATGAATAAAGAGTTACAGAACTGAAGTGTTTACGTAACCAGATTTAAAAACAATGATAGCAGCAATTTGTGTGAGCAGGAGATTGATTACCATATTTAGCTGCTTTGGCCTGAGCTGGTGTGAGACCCCCCACACCTCCTATTCCTGCACCTGGAGACAAACAGAACATCAGTGAGTTGTTATGCTAAATCAACACAAACACAGGGTCTAACTGAGAGGATCAGAAGAAAACATACATTGTGTACATTTCACACACACACACACACACACACACACACACACACACACACACACACACACACACACACACACACACACATAAACGTATATATATATATATATATCATAGAATCAGACAAGCATATTAAAAAACATAGTTTTCACATAAACATAGTTTCTTACATGATGTTTGAGCACAGGGTACTGAAATGTTTGCATACAACTGATTGTAAAAAACACATTTCAGTAATAATTATTTTTAAAGTTTGCATCCTGGCTGCCTCAAGAAATGTTTTTTTATTTAACTTCAAAATATATGATGTATATATACACAATGTAACACAAACATGTTCATTTATTATTTAACATTCAACAAATGACATATAGTTATGATTTTATTAATATTATTAAATTGATTAGTTATTACTAATGCCCTACGATGGATTAGCGCCCTGTTTAAGGTTGTTTCCCGCCCTTGCGCTCAGAGTTGCCGGCTGGGCACCGGCTCACCCGTGACCCTATTCAGGAATAAGCGGTTCAGAAATTGAATGAATGAATGAATGAATGAGTTATTACTAATGTAGTATGAATTATAATGTATTTTACACAGTGCAGTGTACCATTCAGTAAAATGAAGGAATAAGAGGTTACATTAATATTTCAGTGTTGTTGTTTTTTTGTATGTTATGCCATTTTAAAAAATAATTTTTAAAAATACAGAATATTTACATCTGCAACAGGGCTGAGACTTTTTTTTAACTGGACCAATTTTTACAGCCAAACATATGATATATAACATACTATATGGTCCCCCTCTCCTTAGTTTTTGTATATGTATTGTCTCTGGCATGCAAACACATTGCAACTTTACAGAAGAAAGAAAAAACGTATTTATTTTCAGTGAAAGTCAATTTGAAATTGTATCAGAATTGAAAATGTTCTCATCTGCCTGATTCACATTATGTCAAAAAGTGAAAACGGCAAAAAATAAGATGCAAGGTTTTGTGTGATTACAACAATGTTGTTTCAACCAATCATCCCCAGATCCCTCTTCAGTGATCAAGAATTCAGAAGCACAAAGAAGAACATGCTAAAGAAATGACTCTTCATGCCTCTCTTACCAGGCAACACCCCACCAGCTCCTGGCACAAAGCCAGTACCTGCACCTGGTACTGCACCAGCACCTAAACCTGCCCCTGCACCATGAACAAAGAGCGAAGAACAACTGAGAACACACACATTATTCAGGCACTCATCACTGCTCTGAACTTTCATCACTGTTCTCATTCTATTACTATTGCATTTATATTACCATATTTGGCTGCTTTGGCCTGAGCAGGTGTAAGACCTCCTGCACCTGCAGACATTGAAGGAACATGTTGTTACCGTAGTTAGACAAGTCATATGAAACATCTCCAAAAGTTTGTGGACACCCCTTCTAATTAATGCATTTAATACTTTAACCTTTAGAACCCTGGGCTAATTTTGTGGGATGTTTTCATAGTATGAAGTACCTTTATTTACCAAAACATTAAAACATATTCATAGCAGACATTACCTCATGCCAGATATTGTTATTTTCAGAGACCCTAGGCTACTCAAATTTCTTTCTTGTTGATCAGAGTCTGCATGCAGGTTGAGAACTGTGTTCTCTGAAATGAGGATGCTGAATACAATGAGATTGTATACTGGACAGTAGAGACAGTTGCTTCAGCAAAAGCAAGATAAACTCTTTTTAACACCCTTGATTTCAGAAGAAATAATGAGTGAGCAGGTGTCCCAGTACTTTTGTCCAGCAGACAGCAGACTACTTCGTCTTACCTCCCACTCCTGGGTACAATCCAGCTCCTGGGACTCTACCTAACCCAGCTCCAGCACCTAGTGAAATAAAACAGAGGTAAAGATCGTAACTACTGAATACTTGCAGTGATTGGGGAGGTGCTTCATATTTGAAAGGTACGCTCTTAAAAACAAAAATAAAGATGTCAAATGAATTTAATCACACTTGACCGGTTTGTGCTCACCATATTTAGCAGCTTTGGCCTGAGCAGGGGTAAGTCCTCCGGCACCTACTGGAGGACATCAAACACACCATAGATGCTTTAGTAATGCATATATAATCACACACACACACACACACACACACACACACACACACACACACACACACACACACACACACACACACACACAAACTGAATTCTGAATTAAAGTTAGTAAAACTCTGTGTTGTTCATGGAATAATCCTTGATTATGTTGCTTATAAACAGTTATAACTGTTGGTTTATATATTTTTTTATTTAATTTATAATCAGATCATATAAATGGTTAATTTAATTAAAAAGTGTTTCTCTCACCTCCTACCCCAGGATAGAGTCCTCCAGCTCCTGGTACACCACCAACACCACCTAAACCACCAACACCACCCAAACCACCAACTCCACCCAAACCACCAGCACCACCCAAACCAGCTCCAGCACCTAAAAGGATAAACCTCAATTAGTAACACAATATACTCTGGTGTTTAACTCTACACAGCAGTGAACCTGGCATGGTAATGACATTATTTGTGTTGCTGGTATGATTGCATCTGGCACTGGTGTTGTTGGGTTTTTACACATTGTCAGAGTCACTGCTAGGTTGAGAGGGGTCCACCTAAACCTATTAAAACATAGTTTGTGCTCACCATATTTAGCAGCTTTGGCCTGAGCAGGGGTGAGTCCTCCTGCACCTACTGGAGAACATCAAACACACCATTTTTGGTAAACCCTCATTTTTTACCTTGCATTGGTATTTAAACGAGGAACCTGTTTTAACTTAAAATTATAATATTGTGAAAGTTTTATTTTGTTCAGAATTTAATTCAATTTAACAAGTAAATCCTGAATAACATAAATAGTAAAGTACTAACAAGCTTAAAATGAACATTTTCCTGACAAGGCCTCTTCTAATGACCATGTCTGTCTGTCTGTCTGTCTGTCTATTATCCATCCATCAATTTCTCTCACCTCCTACCCCAGGATAGAGTCCTCCAGCTCCTGGTACACCACCAACACCACCTAAACCACCAACACCACCCAAACCACCAGCACCACCCAAACCAGCTCCAGCACCTAAAAGGATAAACCACAATTAGTAACATGATGTACACCTGTGTTTAATACAATATGCAAACATTTTCCGCATTACAGCTAAAATGTTAGTACTTACCATATTTAGCTGCCTTAGCCTGAGCTGGGGTTAGACCACCGACCCCTGAAGAAGAAAGTGTTTATTGTATATTTAGATACTTCACAACAACAACAGTAACAGTAAATAAATAAATAAATAAATAAGTAGATAAATAAATAAATAATGATAATAATAACAATAATAAGTGCTTTTCTTAATGAAATCCCTTTGTTAGGCTGCTGATACATAGTTGCTATGGTATTCTAGGTGATTACTATACTGTTGACAAGTTAGTTGCTTGGTGGTTTCTGTGGTATTCTAAGTGGTTGCTTACTGCTAGGTGTTGAAAGGTGATTGGGATGGTATTAGAGGCAGTTGCTATGGTGTTGATTACTGGTTGCTAAGATGTTGCTAGGTGGATGCTATGATATATGGTTGCTATGGTTTCTCAGGGAGTTGTGAAGTGGTTACTGTTGTACCCCATGTGATTGGTTGGATGTTGCTAGAGCATTTGTATCATTATACACATTTGTATCATTATACACAAAACATTGCTAAAAGGTTTGCACCCTTATTCATTGCTTTGGTGGAGTTGGAATGGTATTGATATCTCAACAAATGCACAAAGAGATATGTGGCAAAAATCTGTTAAAATAAAAAAATAATATAAAAATAATTAAAATGATGTGAAGTCACCTAAGACTGTGTGTGTGTGTCTGTGTTTGTGTTGTCACCTCCAACACCAGGGTAAAGTCCACCAGCTCCTGGAACACCTACAAACCCACCTAGGCCAGCTCCTTGACCTAGACCAGCTCCTTGACCTAGACCAGCTCCTTGACCTAGACCAGCTCCTTGACCTAGACCAGGCCTGGCACCTACAAGAAAATGCAAACCTAGCTGAAGCACAACAGCATGAACAGATATTTCAAACAGATGGAAACTCTGTCATCAAGAACAAAGAGCTGCAGGATAATTTCTACAGAGTAGGGGGTGAATAATAGAATAAGAAAAGAAGGAATCTTGTGTCATTAACTTTGTAGCTGATAAAAACATAGATAATACTGAAAAATAATGCTTAAGATAAATCTTCTTCTTCTTCTTCTTCTTCTTCTTCTTCTTCTTCTTCTTATTATTATTATTATTATATTTGTTTATTTGTTTTAAACAATAATATAGACTCTACCTGTTGTACCAGCTCCTTTTTCAAAGCAATATTTTGTTGTTCTCTCCTATGTCTCTCCATTCAATGTCTTGGATTAATTTTTGCCTCACACACTTTTATATTTATATAATTTATTTCATGCATGTTCTAACGTCACCAGTTTAATTACCAATTACCAATTTCCTGCTGAACATAGCTCATTCAGTTAATGTAACAGTTGGGTGGAACTGAAAACATTTAAGTACCATCATCCCGTGTCAATAATGTCACAAACACTTCACTTTTGTGTTGGTAATAAGATGTTGCGGTATGACAATGTTCACTTTTTATATATTTATATATATATATATTTCACATATATTTATATATATTTATATGAACATAAGCAATACATTTTGTTAATGATTACAAAGACTCAGGCTGCCCGTGTTGCTCCATTTGCTTGCAGTTTGAGTTCTCCACTGTGCTGCTCTCATGTCACAAATATAATACAGTTTATTTTGTAATACAGCATTTCCTTAATCCAGATACTTTCATCTTATTGATGAAATAAGTTATTTCAGTCACTCCAATATTCACTGATAGCAACATTCCTTCCACCCATCCACAGTGACCTGCTTCATGCTGATGTGGATAGTGAGCGTGCAGTGCTATTAAAGGAATGGTTTAGCAAAGATCAAACATGATTTGAACATGATTTATCCCTTAGCTGAGATGTAGTTGATCAGCTGAGACACATTGGGTATCTGAGATTTTCTTCTATACTCTAGTACAGGAGATGTTAGGCAAACGTTACTAACAAACACTGGACTTTCACTAATCTCCTGTCCGTAAATACTTGACCAAAACATCAATCAATCCAGATCTTTATATAAATAAAATTCTCACAGCTGCTCAGTGGGACAGTCAATTTTAGCATAAATCTTAGAATATATGTTATCCAAGACTTGTTCATATTTATCAAATATTAACTTTTTTTTTTACAAAGCTTTTCCAAATATTTTTAAGCAGATTGTGATACGATATTGTTTAATTATTTATGATGATAATATTTATGTTCAGTGTCTACATTCATTGTCCACTTTGTAATATTTTTTATTTGTTGATGTAGCTTTTATTTAGCTTTTTAAAATATTTTTATGCAGATTATAAGATGTGTGTGTTTATTTACCAAGATGACATTGCTTACAGTTCAAGTCCAGAGTCTACTTTAACATTTTGTATTGTTTATGTAGCTTTTACTGGCTTTTCAAAACATTTTTAAGCAAATTTTGATAATTTTTTTATTTATTTACCAAGATAAAATTGCTGATAGTCCAACTTCAGTGATATCTTTGAAATAAATACATATATTACTTATTTATATATCTTTTATTGGCTTTCCAAAACATTTTAATGCATTATGATCAAATGTGTTTATTTACCAAGATAAATTTGCTAACAATCCATGTCCAGAGTACACTTTTTAATATTTATTTTCAAACTATTTATGTAGCTTTTTTAGCTTTTCAAAACATTTTCATGCAGATTATGATGGGATATTGTTTATTTACTGAGGTGAAATTGCTGACAGTTCAAGTCCAGTGTTTATGAGCAAAGACAATCTCAAAATAAGACAATATCAAAAAAGCCTGACCTGATCAGCTACATCTCTGGTGAGGGACACATTATGCAAATCTGGTTCCTCATTGAAAAAAACAACAACAACAAACAAACCAAAAGTCCAGACTGAATAGCGAGTTATTACCATACTTAGCAGCTTTGGCCTGTGCAGCTGAAACACCCAATGTTCCCACACCTAAACACACAAAAGCATCACAAAACATGAGCCAGTGGACATGCACAGCTTCTTGTACTGCTTTAACTCTGCAGCCAATGCTACACTGCAAACATGATATCGCAGAAAGTGAAATCCTCTTAGACAAATATTCAATATTAATAAACTTATATCTAGCTTATTTTTACTTGTTTTAAGTGATGATATCTCCTAAAAGGTCTTATTCTATTGATAGATCATTTATTCTTTTGTCAAGGATAAAGATTGAAACAAGAAAACATTATCTGGTAGTGAAATAAAACACTGAAATAATCTTATCATATTTGGTAGCACTTTATATTTAGGTCTGCTTCTTCACAATTACTAAACTATTAGTATGCAATAAAACCCTCTTCCAATGAGGTACATGTTAAGTAATTGTAATTTGTTAGTTGTAAAGATACTTAAAATGTCTTTATGAGACATGTTAATCCATATGGTTACCAACAGGTAACACACTAATCTTAACACACAATTAAAAAACTGGAAGTATAAGCTCATAAATGGTCATATTTTATTTACAAACACACGTATTTTATTCACAGTTCTAAAAATAAACAATAACATACTGTAATTCAAGAAAAGAAATTGTTATTATTAATTGTATTGTAAAGTATTACAAAATAAGAGATGGCACATACAGGGCATAGAGATATTTGTAACACATAAGTATGTTTGTAACTGAAATATGACCTGTTCATATAACTGTATTATGCCACATAAAGACATTTCAAGTGTGTTTACAACCACCAAATTACAATTAATCATAATTATAATAACTGCTTAATAATAAAAGACCTTAGTAGCAGACCTTAATATAAGTGTTACCTAATATTCTTATTAACATGTCAGCAACAATGTAAAAATGTGAAATATCAGATATTTAGACTGGAATTAAGAGGATTTCACTTCCAAAGATATCATTTATTTGCAATGTAAAAGTGGAATGTTTTCAGTTGCTTTTTGCAGTTTTATTGTGGCTGTTTAGTACACACCAGTGCCTGTGGGGTAGCCTGGCTTAGAGCCAGCTCCTGTTTTGCCACCTGGCAGGCCCATACCACCGCCAAAGCCACCATAACCTGAAGCACAGCATGTGAGTGTGAGGCAACATGCTATCATAAAACACAAGTCTTCATTCATGCATGTAGTCAAGGGGGTGCCACTGTACCGTACGGAAGCTTGCCACCAGCATAAGGAAAGCCACCTGTTGGAGACATGTAAAGCACTTCAGATCATGCATTAAGACCTGAAGAACACCATATTTAATATCATCTTACAGTGTTGAGGTGGTGCAGTTGTGTAATGGTGAAGTGTTATCGGGGTTCAACATTAGCAACAATTTTTTTTTTTTTTTTTTTTTTTTTTTTTTTTTTTGTGACATTGCTTTAAAGTTGGAATATAATAGAAAGTATGTTTAGGCAACCCTGCATGGTCAAGTCCCTTTACTTATAAAAGCATAGTCTTCAGTTCTTGTTTGGAGGGGTTTTCACATATTTTTCCTGCAGAAGGTTCTGTGAGATTCTTGGATGTTTAGGTCAAGCAAAAAATGACAAGCAAAAAATCTGTTCAAATATTTCTGTTTGGGTCCAAAAAATTACTGAACTGGAACAAAATTTGGGATAATATTTTCTTTGCTTACACAAATCATCTTTATGGTAATACTATGCATATACATATGCATTTGTTTTGGAACTGTCCTAATCATGCTATCTATTGCCTTCATTTTATCACAGTGACGACTCTCTACTGCAGCCAGGGACATCGAAGGGCAGGGCATGGTGGACCTGTGTGGTTCGGGGGCCCTGACTTCCATGCCATAGACATATCCTCACTGATTTAACAGCATATGGGGATGGTGAAAGTACTTTTTATTACTATCCATAAGAACACAAGGTCACATGACAAATTCCAGGGTGCTATAGAGAAAGCTATTGGAAATTGGACTATTTTAATTGATTATATCAGGAATCATTTATGATGTATCTATTTTCAATGCTGCAATATATCTCCCAAAGAAAACTCAAGAGTTTGGAAAGAGTTAAAAACATGTCAAATCATTAAAACACAAAGATGACGGTTGAACCCTGGCTGTTGCAGCAGCCTCATATGATGCACATTTTTTGTCAGGTTAAATGCTGTGAGATGATGTTAGTATCAATACATTATTCAGTATCTAGAGTTACAACAGGTTTGGTGTAAATTAGGTCATGCCTTAAGCATACTACCACTGCTTTCCAAAAAAATACTGGGAGCACGGTATGCCGAGAGCAAAACTGTGCAGCTGAATTCAATTAAAGCATGATCTAATCTTCCCAAAACCTGGGAAACATTAAATTATCCAAGCTGGGAAAACTCAAAAAACTGAACATTTCCATCTCCAAGCATGTTTTCACTGCAAATTATGTTGTCATTTGATCTGTTCGACTGAGCAGTTTTGGAAAAAGCCTAATCTGACATCTGTTTAGGGAATAATTATTGTAAATCAATAGTATAATTTGTTAATAATTCATTCATTCATTCATTCTAATTACAGTGTCCCATGTTTAAGCACAGGGAAAGAAAAATTCTGTCAAGCTTTATACACCCATCATCAAAAACTATTCTACCCAGAAGGAAGTGTGGGATTGCAATGCTATTGGGAAGGAAGTTAAAGGTTACCAGGGACAAAGAATTAATAATTTAGGCTTATATGGGCAATATTTATTGGCATTGGGTATAACTCAACATTCAGTGGAGTTGTAGAGATTCCTAATGGTATCCTGTGACAATCCATCCCATTCAGCTTGAGTATTCTCATTCAGTTCCTACAGATTTTGCAGTAGAGGTGGAGTGATAGTGCGCCCAATAGAATCCCACACACTTTCAATCCATGATAGGTCTGGCAATGTGACTGGCCGTGGTATAATATCTGTCTTTAAGACAAGCTACTGGTTGCAGGACCAGTAACACTGGGCTGTCAAAGTGCCTGTAATAAGGACTGAAGATAATCTTGCATTGTATTCTTGCATTTTGCACCCCACACCATGACATGACCTTCTGGATGTGTGACAACACGTGACAACAAACTGTTAATCTTGGTGCTAACCACAGTGCCTCCACACAAATTAATTGGTCATCTCCAACAAGACAAAAGCAGGACTTGTCACTGAAGATGGTCCACAGCCATTCTGAGTGACTCCGTGTTAGTCTGGAACAACACCACTGCAGTCCGTTGATTCCTTCTGGGTGCAACTATTTTTTGATGATGAGTGTATAAAAGTATAATAACAAAGTCACATGCTTTCAACCTTGAGGAGGTCCCAGAAAAAGGAGGGCAGAGATGCATGGTTCATTTTTGGAGTGCAGATGTAATACAGTAGGTTATACTCTGTGCTTTGCTCTGTTCTAGAAGCATACAGTTCTGATATTGAGGCCTAAATTATGAATAATCAAAATACTGTTAACTAGAGATTATTTTGCTAAAGTCACAATTATCACTGAACATAATTAATCAATAAGAAATTCAATATTAACTACATCCTAATTGTCCCCAGAAGGTCCAGATTCTGATTATGAATCTATCCCAAAAGATGTATAATGATTGTAATTTGATTAACAATTTTGTTTTTTAGAAGCCAATTACCACGAAGGATTAGACTGTTCAGACTGCAGGCAAAACAAATTTGTTTCTCAAATCAGATCTGTTAAAATGACTCTGAGATGACTCACTGTTATATGCAAGGGATCAGATTTGCATGTCCAGAACACCCCTTCCCACACAAACAAAACTAATGGAACTAACAGAGGGGGACAACCCATTCCTGGACTAACAAAACTAATTTAGGGGGACACACCCTTTCCTGGATGAGCAAAACTAAAAGAGGCTGGTGAACACCCCTTCCTGGACAAATGAAAGTAATACTGGGAGACTGAACTGGAAGAGTGGTATACTCCCTTTCCTGGATGAATGAAACTAACAGAGGGGCAAATGAAATGAAACTACCCCCTCCCATCTAGTTGAACCAAATGTGCAAACATTCAAATGAATTCCGTCTGGATCCCATGGTCCAGACTATCATAAATTAATCTAGATACAATCTCGATACACCAATTTGGATTTGGGCTGGCAGACTGAATGCAGACTAAATAAAGTGCAGACTTCAAGCAGAATTGTAAATAAAATTTCTTACATAATTATGTTTTTACTCATGTATAATACAGCGAAATGACAGCAATAAATAGACTTCAAATGGGATAATAATCCAAAAAGTTGGAAGATCTGTAAACATATTGTAGGCCCCAAGATGAGAACAGTTTATACAGTAAATGCTACAAATCAACCCACCATACATAACCTTTGGGTGGTACCCATAGAAGGGCATGTAGTTGTGTCCATAATAAGGAAGAAAATGTCTGCGCACTGGAGAAAAATAAGCTTAAAAAGATAATTAAGAACATTCTCTATATGTCCAAATGTTTGTGGCCAGTTGCACCCATTGCTGACATAGCTGTGCAAATGCACGCCCACAGCAATGCTCCAAAATCTAACTGCTCAGATATTCTGCTTCTTGTACTGAGCAAGATTTCCACCTGTAATAAGCTTGTTTTCACAGTTACACAGAGAACATGTATCAGCCGAATCATCATTCAGCAGCTGAATGAGATTTATTCATTTATACAACAAGATCAGAGAATTTCCTACCTGGAGCTTTAGGGGATTTGAGAGGGTATCCATGAAAAACCCCCGGCTGCATCACACCTCCTCCAGTACCTGTAAGGCAGAACATAGATCTTGAGTAGCTCTTTCAGAGTGCATGCACTATAATACTGTACCTTATACAATTATACACTGATCAGCTGACTCCCATCATCATCGCAGACACATAGAGCTAACCTGTTCAAAACATAGTAAACAAGGTTCTAATCAGGAGCGGCTGGTATAAATGGATTTGTGAGACAATAAACTCCTGTTATTTAAAAAAAGCCATAAAAATTTAACTCTTAGATCTGCACCTGGAAGGCAGTTCCATGCCATTTTCTAGGCTTCATAACACCAGATCATTCATAACTTATTAACCTTCAGACATGATACACATATTATAATAAACTACAGACTAATACTTCCCTTTAGCAAAGACTAACTGTGCAATAGTCTCATCATTGTGCTACCAGCATAATTGAGCTCAGAAAACACTTGTTTCCAACTGAATTTATTTCCAGTTTAAATGCCAACAGAACCTTCCAGTGCATGTATACTGCTCTGTCCACATGCACATCTTGAACCTGCATGCAGACTCAGACTGATCAGTGAGAGGAGGTGCGGCTAACAATGTCACTGACCCAGATATTGGGTTTTAAATGAAGATGAGAAAGGAGAGTCAACCACACAATGTCCAATTTCAGAATAAAAGTCTTGAGACGGGATAATCCTGAAAAACATTCATTGCTCAAGCCAAGGATTGTTGGTTTGAATGAAATGCAGTTTCACTGCTGTAGGGAACCTTCACATGTGAGACTGATGCTCTTTTCAGCCCTCGCTTCCATGATGACCAGCCATCATGTTTCTAATAATAAAGTAGGTACCTGATTTTGGTTTAAGTCCATTTCCTGTTGCAACACCTGGAAGCACTCCCTGGCCACCAAACCCTGCAGAGGCAGAATACACACATTCCTTACATTTGCATTTACATTGTGGTGATGTACTGTATACACACCTCTGAATAGAAATAATTACTATGTGACATAATATACACTACCCATCCAAATATTTGTGAACACCCTTTCAAAGGAATGCATTCAGTTGGGTTCAAACTGCACCTAAAACTGACACTGACACGTATATACGTATGTAAACCTCAAAGACATCTGGGACACACACCTTGTCCAGGTAGATGTCCACCTTGAAAAGCTCCAGGGACTCCCACACCTGTGAAAGCCAGTATTGGATTATATGAAAAGTGACAGACCCTGCATGGCCCTTCCATTACCACAGGTTTGGTTATTGGTCATTAAACAAATGGGAATGAAACACATTTTCATTCAGTTATAACAGCAGCATAAATTATTTCTGAGATGCACTTGTTGCACTGAAGTGTCTTATGTATGAATTTAACCCTTCATATTGCATATAACCCTGCCTTCTTCTGATAACCCCACCTTCTTATGATATAACTTTTCAGAAATGAAAAAGAAATCAAACATTTTTAGGGGCAACAAAACACACACACACACACACACACACACACACACACACACACACACACACACACACACACACACACACACACACACACACACACAGACTTACCTGGCACTGCTGCCTTTGCTGCTGCCTTTGCCGCTGCCTTTGCTGCAGCTTTCCCTCCTGGGCCCACACCTGGTAGACCAGTCTGAGGAATAACTGGACCTAAGACAGAGAGAGGAGCCCTGAACAAATTCAACTTTATGTTCTTTTCAAGAAACCCAGCTGTGAACAGAGCCTCACACAGACCCCAGGCCCTGTGTAAACATGTATAAAGAGGTGACAGACAGTCATTTCATGCAGCAAATAAAATGAAAGTCCACGAGGAGGCCAAACCGTGGTGCTCTGAGTGCCCCACTCGTACGGAGACCTGTAACAGAGCTGTCTCCTGAAACTTTCCAGACACTCGATGGCTTAGTTGTGAACTCAGTGGTGGTCAGTGGCTTTACAAGTGTGAGTTAATCCTGTAAATGTGTAAAAAAAATGCTGTGTGTACTTCGTAATGTCAGGAGAGCTGTAAGGTAAGCTGAGCATTTCTGTAGTGAGGCCTTGCTAATTAAAAACAGCCCATGCTGTAATTGAACTGGCCAGTTCACTTCTAAATAAAAATCACAACATAATGTCAGCAAGAGGTCACTCATAACAAACAGAATTAATTTAACATGGAGATTTCAGTATTTTATCAAACTATTAAGTCATATGAGCATTCTATATTATTTTCATTTTTGTTTGATTGATTGTGTTTCAAATAATTGGTTAAAATGTAAACAAAGTCATTCTGAGTTTTAGTGAAACACACCATCGTATCAGTGTCCCTGATCAATCCCATGCATTTTACATATCACACGATGCTTTTCAGACAATCAGACGTGTCCCTTATGATGAGCGCTGCAACATGAGTGACATACAGAGTGTGAAGGAAGGAGAAACAGCCATGCGAGAAGAAAGCAATTCAGAGGAAGTTTAAGTGTAGGAAAACCAAACTTAAATCTCATCTCGTCTCATAGTAACTGTCTTGTTCTCTCTCAAGCACAAAAAAAAAGAAAGTTGCAAAAAAGAAAAACATCCAGTAAGACAGAAACACCAAGTTCACAAGTTGAATGGAGAATGGCCAAAAGGGTTAACAGTCAATACAGTCAAATAATACCAACTGCATTCTGATGAACACTACTGCACTAACAAAGTAAACAGCAGAATTCCCCTTCATCTCCTTGTGGTTGTATGTCTTACCTCCTCCTGGGAGTACAGGCCCAGCACCACCAGCAGTCCCTCCAGTACCTGGCCCTGAAGCAGCACACCCACAAATTCAATCTACACAGCAAATCTGCAGCATACTACTTAAATAGGTTTAACACTTGTGTATCTTAACATTCTCTGTATTCAGTCTATTTCACTGGCCCTAATATTTTGGTGACTCTAGGTAAAGGTAAAATATTACAAAAAAATATTGTTTTGTTTTTTTTTCTTCTGCAGGACACTTTTGACTATTAACCCTCTTTTTGACTCTCTTTTATGCTTAATCTTTTTTAACAAGTTTGTGATCAGTCATAGATACATTGTTTGAAACTGACCCCCCCCCCCCTCACATTTAAACATCAATAAGTGATAACACAATGACCACCTCCTTGTTTCTACTCTTTGTTCAGTTCTCCAGCTCATTTAACCATACAGGAGTGGGTGAAGAGTGTATGATGGGTCATTCTCAGCACTGCAGTGACAGTGGCATTAGTGTGTTTTGTGGTGGTACAAGTGGATCAGGAACAGCAGTGCTGCAGGACTGTTTAACAAAAGATGTGTTCACTGGAGTATTTACTGTGTCCATTCACTGTCGACTCTATTAGACACTCCTACCTAGTTGGTCCACCTTGTAGATGTAAAGTCAGAGACAGAATCTCATCTGTTTCTGCAGTTTGTGTTGGTCATCCTCTAGTCCTTCATCGGTGCTCACAGGATTCTGTTGGCTGGATGTTTCTGGCTGGTAGACTATTCCACTGGGGTTTAAACACTCCAGCAGTACTACTGTGTCCACTTGTTTCAGTGCAACCCACACTAACACACCACCACCCTGTCAGTGCAACTGCAGTGCTGAGAATGACCCACCACTAATTAGCCCCTGTGGGGTCAGTGGAACTGAAAAAATGGACAGTGAGTGCAGAAACAAGGTCACAATTTTATGGTTGATTGATGTTCAGAGGCAGTATAATGACCCCTAAGACAACAATAAGTAACAGTGTGTATCTTGAATTCTGAACATCACGTTCACTTTCCTTAAGTCATCAAGTTTCTCACATCACCTTGTCTACACCAGCTGTTGTGAGTTCAGGATCTGGCAAATAGACGTTTTCTCTTGTTTGTCTAACCTTCTCCTATCTGACGCAAAAGAGCAGACATTTCATGTTCGTTTGGGACGTGAAGTAACGCACTAGATTTAGACACAAACACACACCACCAGTGGACACACTGGTTGATTTGGCTTCAGATCTAAGGAGCTCTAATTGAAGTTTGAGCCAATTGGAATACCATGAAAAGGGGACCGTTGTTGGAGGAGCGCCACCGACACACTGCCTCATACTGTTTTTGCAGGCCTCTGTTGCTGCCAGCCTCACTGGAATGGTATCCCTGCTGAAACTTTAGTGCTCTAGATAGTCTATAGTAGATGATTAACTTATTTAATTGAGGCATAAAAACTGACTCATATCTTATTATGAATGACTCCTTTGAGAAGAGGGCCAGCGTGACACTTCCTTCACCATTCAATTTCCTGTTTAAACAGCTTTATTGCTGTTTCTGTGAGCTGATTAAAAAGGTAGTAATAATGCATGATTGCAAAACGAATGGATTAAAATGTGAGGCATATGACTTTACCTCCTTTTCCAGGCTTGAGGCCTCCAGCACCTGAAAGAAGTTAGTAGATCAGGTCAGCTTCTTAAAAGAATAAAAGTGACTCATGAAACGATTCATAACTGAAGCAAAATGGAAATCTAATGAATACATTTGGCTATTTTAAGTTGCACCCATTGCTGACACAGATGTGCAAATGCACACACATAGCTGAGCAGAGGAAGTGTGTTCTCTGGAATGATGGTGCACCACCCAGTACTTCGGCGAGGGATAAGTTGGAGAGTTGGGAATGAGGTGGGGTGGAGGTCATCCAACATCCTGACCTCACTAACTAACAGCTCTTGTTGGTCTGTGCTCTGGATTAAGCACACATGGATTTAAGTGTTTCTTGGCAAACCAGGTCCCAGTGGTGATGCTACTGGAATGGCTACTCTTGTTAGCCAGACCAACAGTGAAAAAGAGGCTTATGATCATTTTTGATCATTTCAAAGCCGTTTCTGGGAACTTAATTATTAACAATGAATCAACATTAAGGCTGATGGTTTATCTGGTCTACCAGCATAACTGACTTTACCAGGCATGACCACGCTTGTCAACCAATAATACCAAGCTATAAAGTATGTCCTTTTGAATGCCTCTAATTATGAACTCATTCATGAATCACATCTGGAGTTTTGAACTTATGAAGAAAGGTTGAGAAACTTGTTTCTGCCTCTTGTCCAACATCAGCCTTTCACTTATAATTAGTGGAGTCGTATGTCCATCTTTCTTTTTGTTCTTACAATGCTGTGTGTGGACAAGCACATGTCTTCTCTGAGACATATGAACCCAGCACTGCCTTTTTTGCTGAACTGCTGCCATTGCATCATTGCTGGGCAGCCAATGCACATAGAAGAAAGCGTCAGGTTCCCAGCTCTGATACAATGGCTAACAGATGCCTGTGCTGACCAGCATCGCACTAGGTGTGATATGGGGAGAGGACGCAATCTACTCATTCAGAGAGAGCATGACCAATTTTCCTCTCAGGCTCCAGCTGCTGATAGCAAGCAGAGTATTTTTTTGTCTTGAATTGGATTTTTAAGGAGGTTTATACTCATTATACTCACCAACACCTGGCTGGAATCCACCACCTGGCAATCCTCCTCCTCCAAGTCCAACACCAAGACCTATTAGTGGGAAAAAAATACATTCACTATCAAGTGCTTTCAGTGTATCAGCATTTCAATATATCTACTTTGATGACTGATATTTACTCTGATGTACTGTAATAACTCAGTCATGTATTAACAAGATTTCAATAACCTGGTTTCAGGCCTCCAGCTCCAGGATAGAGTCCTGCACCATATCCACCGTAACCAACTATGAGAGGAAATAACTTATCGGATTTATCGGATTTGACACAATTTCTAGATATTTTAATTTAATCTCCCTGAAGACAAATAGATGTGGTGTTTACATTCATTCAGCAGCACAATAACTTGCAAACCACTTGTTCTGACTGGTGATAATGCTTTAATTCTCTTTAATTAACAGAGAGTGTATAGAAAAGCTCATTATCAATACCACACCTCCAGGTCTGAGTCCTCCAGCGCCCAGGCCACCTGCACCCAAGTTCCCATAACCTTGGAAAAGAAGGAACAGGAATAAGAGCACAAGGCAATACTGGGAGTATCACTCATTTTGAGGAACCCCCTAGTCCACAATCCACCCCATCCCACCAACTGCCTCTCTTTTAATCATGCTTCACCTCTGAGCATTAAGAGTTTTATTTGGCAGGCAAGACAACGTTTCATCTCAGACTGTAAACACCAGATGGGGCAGTTTAGCAATGTGAGAAAGAGTGAGAGAGCAAGGCAGAGGGTACTCATGGACTGTTTGAAAGACTTCTCCTTGGCTGCAGGAAAAAAGGAGTTTGATCTCATTGAATATTTACGTCAGGATCGTGTTCTCTTCCCACATGGAAATGCTACACAAACTGAGGCATGTGCCAGATTGCATTCCTGCTTTATGACTCTGGGGTGGGCGGAAGAGAGGTGCGTTTTTGTCTGTCGGCCGTGCTTCTGCCACCATAAATCAGAGAACGAAGTACTTCTAAATCCGACTATTTAAGCTTATAATAGAGGAAAAACAGTGACAAATGGAAAAAGGAGACTAGGCATATGTGACATTCCGAAATCTCTGATGATTACACTGAGACAGGTCTTCCTACCACAGTAAATTCTCTGAAAGTTTGCTGCTTCTGCCTTGGCCAAGAGTGCGTAAATAAAGAGAAAGTCTCAATCGCCCGTTGTCTGAGACAGAAAAGAAGAATGTGAGAACTATACTGTAAGCTTGACACATTCCAACATTGTGAAGCAGAAAGATTCATGCAGTATTCCAACCTTCCAAGATTCATGCAAAAATTTGGAACATTTTATCTACAGAAGCCTTGAAGGCGCTGAACTCTAGAACCTGATTGTTGAGTCTTGAGCAATCGTCTGAGGAATTGTCTCTGGTGTGTAAATTCATTACAGTACTTCTGAGAGAACTCAAACTACACTGACATTCCAGAAGTCATGTGATATGAGTATTTAAATGGTTATGAAGTGGCTTTACCTTAGGGACAGCTTAGGAACTTCCACACCTGTATAAGTTCTGAGGTGTCATCTCGTAAGTAAGGTTGAGCACCAACGCACTCATGGCAAGGATATTATATATGCGAGGCACAATAATGGGTACCAGATTGGACATTCCATTTCCAAGTTGTGCAGGCATTTACCATTCCTCAATCCACAGTGTCACGTGTATCAGGAACATGTTATAGAACTGTCTCTGCACAACTTGGGCCTGATGGCACAGTGCAATATCCTGCTGAAATATTCCATAATTTATGGGGTATGTCTAGTCCATGAAGGGCTGCAAATGGTCACAAAGCAGTTAAATGTAGTGGCACTGGTCAATGATGTGTTTAGGTGCACCAGTAGTCCCAAGATATGCCATGAGAATACACCCCACACCAGTATGGCATCTTGTTGACAATGGGTTCCATGGCTTTATGAGATGTGCACCACACAAGAACCTTATCATCAGCCCCAAACAATTGGTACCATGACTCATCAGACCACGCCACATGTTACCAGTCATCTAGGGTCCAGTTAACAACCTCAAAAGCCTAGGTGGTGTGTCCAGGGTTGTGGTTATAACAGAAGTCCCACATCCCATGGAAGCTGAAGAACACTGCACTGAGCTGCAGGATATGTATGTGAGGATACTGCTCATCAATTCTAGCCAGACAGTGGGTTGTAAAGCCTTCTACTACGTTTTCCCATTGCACACGAGACAATGTGGATTGAGGAATGTTAAATGCCCACACAACGTCAGAAATGGAATGTTCCATCCATCTGGCACCCACTAATATGCCTCGCTTGAACTCTGATAATTCAGAGTTTTCTTGCCATGAGCATGCTGGCCAATGTGCAGCCTCACTCACGCAATAACACCTTATACAGGTGTGGGTGTTCCCATGCCATTCCTTGAGGTAACACCATTTCATAATCAGTGTAAATATTGATTTCCCCTGACATTTGGAATGTCAATGTATACTAGATCTCTGTACTATTAAAACATTTCCAGGCTTTCTTGGAGCTCTGAGGGTCTCTGGTGGAGAGACCCAAGTCATGGAAATGTCCCTCACAGCAAATGATAGCAAGAAGGGATTAGAAAAAGGAGGACTGTTTGGAGATTGATGCCGTCTCATAGACATGCATCGACTAACTTAAGGCCCATCCCTAAACTTTCTCACATACTGGAGATTCATCACCAGCTTAATAAACGCTTGCTAATCTCCCGAGAATCATCAGAACACGTGGAACAGGCGCCGAGACGCGGGGCGCCTGCCATTAGCTAATGATCCACTGTGAAGCACTCCCCTGGTTTCCCTATGTCAGACAGCGAGCCTCCCTGAAGCACCTCATGTATCGCCCAGGCAGCCTAACTTTCCCTGATGGGACGGAGGCCAATCTAAGTCCGGCTGGAATGTATTACTGGCTGCTCATGTCGTCTCCCTGAAAAGCTCCGGGTGCAGCAGGGTTATCGTCCTATAATTCTACCCACTTGCACTAATTCATGAAAGGAGGATAGGAGTATGAAGAATATATCCACTGAATTAATCTGATGGGTGGTCATAAAAAACCTCTATGAAAGACCCTCACCGGACTTGGTTTGAAATTATCTGGGTTGTTTTACCTGTTTTTCTAACTAGCAAGAGAGATCCCTCTGAACTGAAGCCCTTCAGAGTGTTTTCCATCCAGTTTTCTAAAGTCAAGGTCTGAAGAATGTTCACACCACAACTAAAAATGTTAAATTGACAGGTCACCTTAAGTTGTAGCTCAGTAAATGTGTTATCAAGAGAGATGGGTGAGGACAAGCCCCCTGCTCTTTTTGACCACCAAGGCAGAATCAGTGGGCAGCCAACACATCTGGAGGAACAAGGAGAGAGTGCCATCTATCCACCCACAGGCCATTAGCATGGTCAATTTTGCTCTCTTGGATTCTGGTGTCTGATGGCAAAGCAGCATAACCCAGGATTTGAACTCAGTCTTTAGGCCATAGCACAGACTGAATTTGGATGGTATACATGGGTGGGGTGTGGTAATGGTACAGTATAACAATTAACCATGCTGCTTATGTAGCTTTTAGTGCTCTTTTTGGATCACTGAACTTCAATCAGTCTGGATTTGACACATTGTTTATCACTCTTTGTCATTGTCAACTGACTCAAAAGTCACTTTGAAATCCAATTTTAGCATCCAAAGTGTCCAGTCTGAAATGCGTCCTTTTTGGGCTGGCAGTCTGAACATAGTCTATGCGTCCTTTATGTGGGCATTAATCTGAAGCAATGCATCTACTAGGGGCGGTGTTCAGTCTTGAATTATGTGAAATATGAGATGAACAAACATGGTAATGGTGGAGAAGGTGTTCATAAAGTACTTACCACAAAAAAGATTAAAGGCAGCAGTGTAAACAGTTTTTTTCCATCACAAGTTTATCTGCTAGAATTTTCTTTTCATCTTGTCCGTATCTCAGTGGTCATGGTTCGCTTCGAGTATTGGCTACATTGCCTGAACAGTTTTCAGTGGCACTGCTCTGCTCCATCCATATCTATCACCTTTCAGAGAATGTGCCCAAAACAAACAAGAGTATGGCTCCATCCATATCCGTATCTTTATTTAGTTTTGAGCATAAACAAGCCTTTAGACTTGATTGTCTGCTATTGATCAGTAATAAACAGCTCACAAGGAAATGAAACGGCTGGACCTCTGCTGTAAATGCATTCATTTTTCATATGCACCACTCCCATGCCTCGTTGATTAACCTGATGATTGTACACTACTCACTGATTTGTTCTGGCCGTGATGCTGGCCAAATGAGTGTTGCTTAACTTTACACACACACACACACACACACACACACACACACACACACACACACACAAACACGCCTCAAACAACAATTATACAAATGTGATGCAATGGGAGCGAGAGAATAGATGTTGCACAGATATGAATACGTTTCAACAAGCTGGCGTTTTTACGAAAATGGAGTAAATTAACCCACAACTGATTTCCTGTTTATTACCCGTAAGTTCCTAAAGTACAACAAAAAACATGGTGCAATGTGTCATATATCACACAGTGTAGGTTCAGTAGGCTCTGTTCATACGCTGGTCTCTGTGCAGTCTTTGGCTGGTCAGAAATTAGTTGGAGAGCTCTTTGGCTGTCCAGCATAAGCTTGGCCAAAATCAATATTAGGGGCAAAAGTTTCCCCAAACCCTGAGCATAAAAAGTTTGGGTAAGTTAATCCTCAGTGCAAACACACTCCATACTGAGGGGAACAGGATATGAAAACACTCATTTAACAAATTTTTGGTCCGTTTTTCTGCTGAGGCCATGTCTGATCATTCTGTCCACGTGTCTGAAGTGATGAAAGCAGCAGTTAGAGGGAGCTAAAGAGATGTAGTGGATTTACTCCTTTCTTCTCTGGCTCTATTCATCTCCTCTCCATCCTCTCTCCATCTCCTCTTTATTATCCCACCATCTCCTCTCCATCTCCTTTCTGTCTCCTCCTCATTTCCTGTTCATCTTCTTTCAATCTCCTCTCCATCTTCTTTTAATCTCCTCTCCATCTTCTTTCAATCTCCTATCCATTTCCTCTCAATCTTCTCTCAATCTCTTCTCCATCTTTTCCTCAATCTCCTCCCCATATTCTCTCCATCTCCTCTCAATCTACTCTCAAACTCCCCTCTGTCTCCTCCCTATCTTCTCTCCATCTCTTCTCCATCTCCTCTCTCTCCTCTACATCTCCTCTCCATCTCCTCTCTTTCTCCTCTCTATCATCGACCCCTCTCCTCTCCATCTCCTCCCCTCTCCATCTCCTCCCTATTTTCTCTCCTTCTTCTCTCTATATTCTCTCAATCTCCTCCCTATCTTCTCTCCATCTCCTAATCCCCCCTCCATCTCCTCGCCATCTCCTCTCCATCTTCTCTCCATCTCCTCTCTCCTTTACATCTCCTCTTTCTCCTCTCTATTATCTACTCCTCTCGTCTCCATCTCCTCTCCATCTTCTCTCCATCTCCTCTTTTCACCTATCTAGCTATCTGTCTCTTTCTTACCTCCCTATCTACCCACTTTTCTACCTGCCTACCTGTCTGCCTGAATACTTACCTACCTACCAATCTATGAACCCGTCATAGATTACTATTACCCGCCTCTCTCTCTCTGTCTCTCTCTCTCTCGCTCTCTCTCTTTCCCTCTCCCTCCCTCCCTCCCTCCCTCTCTCTCTCTCTCTCTCTCTCTCTCAGCTGGGAAAGCTGAAGGATTTAATTTAAGAGAAGCAGAGAATTCTGTGGCTCTGCTCCCACAAACCCACTACAGGGCCCTGGAATCCAGTGACACAGAACTTTTGTAGATCACAATCATTTTCATTAACCTGCAGCCTTGGCGAGCCGAACAAGCCAAAGAACCAACAAAACATGCACAATCCTTTCCTTCAAGCACTGCAATCAAAGAACCCTACCACTTAATGCTCCAAGAATGAAGCTAACCACTGCATGCTGGCACATTCATTACAAGCCCAAAGGCCTACCACGAGGTTCAGGGAAACCTGATCGCAAGCGTGGAGAGAGAGGTGGCACAGCACTTGGCATGAAAGTCCTAAATTAGACTACAATAGTTTGCCAGAGAAAGCCACCCTTAAGGTATGTTCCTTAGTGCCTGAACCAGGACATGATGTTCTTCCCGTTCCGTAGGATTTTAGTGAGTGAGCACACTGAACTGACAGATGGTTCACCTGAAGTGAGGTAAAATCAAAACATCCAAGTAAACTTTGGAAAATGTCTGGAGAATCAGGTCCAGAGTTGCCTTATCATACATATAGTATATCCAGAGATTTTCCATGTCAGGAGCATTCTACAGGAAATGTTCCACATGGTTTGTAAATGGTAAGGGGTGGAGCCTGTGTATGTGGATGCAAGATGCACAGAAAGACCCACCATAAATTCTCTGGAAAATGACCTCCTCTCACACATGAGCCATCAGACACTATCTTGTCTTTGTACTAGGGGGCTGGCAGCATCACCTGTTAAACTATTTTGAACAACTGTCGACATGGAGCTTCTTTTGGTCATTCCTGGACAGGTTCTGGGATACTGTGCATGTCTGAAACATGCTTACGCCACTTAGCTCATTTCTACTAGTTCATCTGAACTGCTTCCCCCAGCAAACAGTGCATCACTAAACAGCAGTGTTAGTATATTAACACTTCATTTCTCTGAGGGAACCTTCCCAAGGGATCAATAAAGTTCTATCCTATGTCTAAAGTGAAAGCTCTTTGTTTGAGGGATAGTCTCTGAGCTAGTTGAAGCTTTGTGCGCTATGTAAAACCAGTAGACAGGGGCTTTAAGGCTGGTTTCTTTTTGTAAAATGAGCCTGGGCTTGTATATACTTCCCACTCTGAATGAGTCTAAATCATTTATATGTTTTTCTCTGCTGGTAAACATGGCGTCGAGTCATATATGACCTTTAAGACAACGCAGTGGTTAATATGCATTGTGCAACCCCTTTTATACTTCATTGAGAAGGACATTTGCGGCTGGTTTCTGATTATGACAGTGTGCACAGGCACCCTGACCTTCCTCGCCTCACATCACTTGCCATCAGAGTGATGAGAGCAGATTATAAAGAAGCATGTTGGTTTAATTATGTGCTCACACTCCTGCAGGGTGACGACGACAAAACTACACTTCAAGACCTTGAAATGCATTTGTTTTTCCCCTTATGAGTCACTTGCACTGTCGGTGTGCGGCACCAGAGCTTGTGGTCTGACAGTAAACCACTGCCAGGGAGTTCCGTTTCTCAGCTACATTACAGGGTCTGGTTATTTATCTACACTACATGTCCAAATGTTTGTGGACACCCTATTCAGCTACTTTAAACTGCACATATTGTTAACACAGATGTGCAAATGCAACACAGCTTGTCTAGTCCCTATAGAGATGTACGGCCAATAGAATAGGTCTCTCTGGAGCTGATGAACAAACATAAGCCTATTGGCACCATGCCTAAAGCCAGGCATGAGTTAGATGGGGTATAAAGCCCCTAGCATTGAGTTGTGGAGCAGTGGGACCACACAGTCACACTCACACCTAGGGAGCAATTTAGCATGGCCAATTCAACCACAACCCCAAGCCCAAGGAGCTTGTGACACACACACACACACACACACACACACACACACACACCCACACACACACACACACACACACACACACACACACACACACACACACACACACACACACACACTACCTGCGATACCAGGTCTCTACCCAATCATAAATATTGGAGCCTGGTACTGATGATTGGAAAGAACTGACAAGATAGTCTTGAACAGACTTCAGCCAGTGTCACTAACAGCACTAACCACATGTGCACAGACAAAAAATAGAAAGCAAGAAATCAAATCTGTCTGTTGAATTTCATGTTGCATGCCATATACATCCCATCTAGCACTACATTTGAAAGTGGCTCAAATCCTACAAAAGATCTTTAAAATATTTGATTCAAGGATTCAAGGAGAATTTTTGTCATTCACATCCCATGTGGTACATGAGAAAATGATGATCTCAATTTCCCAGTTATACCAATAAAGCAATGTATGAAAAATGTACAAAAGAGAAATGTTAAGAAAGTACAATAACATTAAATGGTAATAATAAATAATATGCAGTAAATGTCCACAAAGCCCTGTGTCACGCTGAGGCAAAAAATCAGATTTGAGTCACTGCAGTCTGGTGATGTGAGCGAATATAAATCTAGCAGCTGTTCTTAACATCGTCACCGTTTCATGATGAATGAACCAAGAAAAGCTCCAAAATAACATATAATAACTGGAAACATGCATTTCCTGAAGGAAACAGACAATGATTCCCTCTGGTTGCTATGGTAACAATGATGGCTGCTAATGTGTTACTAAGTGGTTGTTACGTGGCTGCAAAGGTGTTGCTAAGCAGTTGTTAAAGTGTTGCTAAGATGTTGCTAGATGGCAGCTAAGGAGTTGCTATGGTATCCCAGGTGGTTGCTTTGGTGTTTCAAATGGTTGATCAGGTGTTCCCAAGTGGTTGTTAAGGTATTTTACTGGCATTGAAAGTTAAGAAGTTTTAAACCTCCTTTTCTCCCTCAAAGTAGCTACTTTGGAGATACAAAGTTTTTGTCCAACAGTGACAAAATTCTGCTGGTTTCTATCACTGTTCTTCATATTAACAAATGCTTCACACAGTTGGTTTGGCAGTGGTGCAAGCCTCCAAGCCCAACTGCTGTGCTCATTTATAGCCAGTTGTAAAATGATCCATTACACTCATGTGCGTTACAACAAAGCCATACCGCCCCAGTGACGCCTCAATTAATTGCAAACAAGACCCCCCCACTCTAGGTTCTCCACCACTTTAGGCCACCTTTGCAGTGAGCTATCAAAGCCACCCGCAAATACCTACTGCTATGGTAGGCAACACTGCTTTGTTCTTGGCTTAACATGACCTTAGATATTAGGAAGGTTATGATAAGTGTTTGAGTTGTGGCTTCCTGGAGAATGACTTCACTCTTCTGCATAGCCACTAATGACAATTTGCTTATGGCAAATATAATAACATGGCCTCTTTTGGAGCTAACTTTTATAATTCTACATCATTCATAGCGCTCAATAGTCATACATTGGCGAGAAAGTCGTGTGATTTGTGAGAACACATTTATGACATGTTTATGCAGGCGTTTATGACACGAACTACAGGGTGAACCACATTATGGATTGCAAAGTAGGTTCTCATCCTGGTCCAAACTCATGGGCAAACCCAAGCCATACGAGTCCTTTTGGAAGCACATGCTCACACTCGCATGTATGGCCTACAAAATCACTCACAATTCTGCACATTGGCACACATTCTGGCCACAAATGTCAGCCTTTTTGTTATTTATAATGTCTCGAGGAAAGCTATGGTGCAAATCATGCATCAGAAAAATGTCAATAAAAAAGCCAACAGCACTGGTATGTTCAGCTGGCAAAGCGTGTCCAGATGGTCCACACATGCATTTGGATCTTGTAGGCCGTTCTTGTTCTTCTGAACAAGTTGGCTTGAGAAATGATATGACCGATAAACACAAGCTCACAAGATCTACCCCTTCTGTCTCCTCGAAGGCTTCAATGTTTTGCTTTTAGGTTCACATTAAGTAAAAAGGATTGAAATGGGGATATTATAGTGAACTAAGAGAAACAAAGGCTGTGATGGTTAGCAGGTGTTTCAAGCAGGTCTGATTATATTACATATTCAAGAGATTGGGAAAATGTCCTCTGTCTAACATGATGCACCATTTTAGGAGATCCAGTGTGAGGTCCATTGAGAGAATGCAAAGATAAGAGAAAGAATGAAAGTACCATTAATCTGCTACACTGCTGACACTATTCCAAATTCTCTGCATACACAGTACATAGAAATGTTATAAATGAAAGCCAGACTTTAGTAAGCAATCAGTTTGATCCATTGCTCTTTACAGCCTTTCTTTTTTCACCGTATATATCTGCATTTCAAACATCTGTTATTCAGACGTTAGTGGAGAAAGCCTAATGTCTATTATGACCTAAATACACAGATATCTGAGAGCCAGCACAGACATGTAGTGTTTCCCCTCAAGATTATTATTTTTTTTATTCCAGAACTGTCAAAACACTTTAGGTTTTGAAGCGTTTCGATCAACTGAGGTATTGTGAAAAACTTTCATGAATTACACACTAAAAGTACGACCATGTTTTGATGATGACCATATTGTAGCAAATGGCAAGGAATACAAACTGTTGAAATATATTGGGACCAAAGTTTCCAAATGAATAGTGAGTCTACACTTTCGTCTCCAGCCAAAATGGATATGAAGAGCACTGTCTGTCCAACATGGTTGGCAGGAATTGAACCTTTTTTACCCCATGACGGTACCCCTGACGACTAACGGCAAGAAACATGGCTTACATTAACAGCTCTGCGGATCGACCCTCAGTGCGAGCAATGATCTCAAATGTGCAGCCAACTGGGACGTGGCAGTGAAAGCAAACAAGACTGTAGGAACTGCGTGGGAACGACTTGTGTGCCTTGAAGTGTAGTGATAGAAAATGAGAACTTTCCTCAACCAGCTCTGTTTACCGTCCCAAGGTCGCCTTCTCAATCCCTCTAGGCTGTAGGCTGTGCCAGGGGATGAGTGGGAGGTGAGCATTGGTTTTTGCACATTGGGGTGGGGGTGAGGTGGGCTTTGGGCTTTGTCACTGTGGACTTGGGCTCAGGAGGAGCCATTACTCACAATCAGAGGCCAGCAGCGAGCAACTTGAGGACAGGTCTAATGAGAAGCACATGTGCTCCATGAGACACCAAGCACAAGCTGCCTCCCAACTCATCTGCCTGGCCCCCTCCTTCTCTCTCTCTCTCTCTCTCTCTCTCTCTCTCTCTCTCTCTCTCTCTCTCTCTCTCTCTCTCTCGTCTCATTCTCTGGTTCTCTGGTTCTCTGTATCTCCTCAGGTAGACAAGGCTTTGATTTTAGCTTTAGTTGTACATTATATTGACATTAGTGGACACTTGTATCCAGAGAATCTTTACTCAGATGGAGTTATGAAATAACTGTGTGGGAGATCATGCCCAAACCCTTTATCTCCTCAACTGTGTGCTTAATGAAACCTCTCCTCTCCCTCAGTTTCTCATGACAAAGATTTGCACTTCATACTTCTCTTTCATGCTTTACGCTTACTTGGCAAAGAGGGGTCTGGGCCAGAACTCTAACCCAAGTGTCTCGGGTTCCCCTTCCTTACCCAACAACTAGTTTCTATCAGCTAGAATCTGAAGTTGCATGGGGTGTGTTAAAGCAGGGAATCTATGAAAATTGCAGGGTTGAGGAACCCTGATCTAGATACACAATTCTCAATATACTATATTTTGCCTGAATGTCAGATCAAGTCACAACTACAGTCCTAAGTATTCAATAAGTGCAGGGTCAGTTCCGTCACATTCTGGATCATCTTCAAGGAACCGTTCATACACACAAGGTCAGCCAGAAGGGAGCTGCAGTACAATTTACTACTTCTGAATACAGATAAGATCAACTACAGTTTTGCACGATAACAAGTGTATTTCTTGAAACAATACATACAAACAAGCTCCACACAAGGGAAAACCTGTAACTTGCTTAAAATTTTAGGTAATGTCCCCTTCATGTTCCTTCATGCAGCACTTATGGTGCTTCAATAAACTTTCTGGAAATCTTTGTTCTTTTATTGAAGATTCCATGAATCACCTTATGAGGTTCCACAGTTTCAAACTAAAGAACCTCCAAAAGTTTCTCAAGGAGCTTTGCTTTTTAACAGTGCAGCACATGCCTTCTGCTTTGTGTCTGTTTTTGTCTCCGACATTTGCCCCACCTCTTCATAGTCTGTCCAGGTGACATTTGACATTTGATCAACTTCCTAGGACACCATTCCAGGAAAGAAGACTATGATTGATTGAGCAGTTGCAAAAATCGAACAGACAGCACAAAAGCCAACATTGCATTGTTCACAGCAGGGAAAAATGCATTTGGTGTGCAGGGTACCATCAGTTATACATGTGTTTGTATGAATTTATTGCCGCTCATATAAATTGTTCAAATAAATCGCTCTCAGTGTGTCAAGGCCTTTAGTCTGATGAGACAGATAAATAACAATAATGTCTCCATAGTGATTTGAATTGGTTCTGGATGTGAGTGCATGCTTGCCCAGAAACTATCACAGTGTATCCAACAATAAAGACAGCACGGAGCTTCTTTCAGACAGTGATAGCAATTCCATGCTAATCCGTTTTTACTATGACCAAAGTGGACATGATTTTAATGATGGTAAATGAATAGGAACATCATGAATGTCCCTGTAGAAATCTCCAGTAAAATGTCAGGTACAACAGGGTTAAGTACAGAAGAAAATCTCATCAGAGCAAGCAGCTTGACACTGAGTATAAACAAAGTACAGCTGTTTCATAACTGCCGCAGAAACAGAGCTAAGGTATACATACTTAATGAGCAGTTAATCCTGCAAATTCAGTTTGGATATTCTATCACCACAAATCGTCAACTCGCTGTTCTTCCTCAAAACCTGCACCATCTTAATCACATGATAAATCTTCAACAAACACAGCACCAAATAAAAGCCCTGCAGTCTGTGTTTTAGCACTTTACAGGATCCTCACAAACTAGGTTAAAGGTTCGTTTACTCATCATACGCACATAGTTATACATAGTAAAACATGCAGTGAAATGTTTCTTTGCAACTGTCTGCACACACAGATCAGTAAGGGAAGAAGGGAGACAAGTGGCTGCACTATGTGCCAAACATTCATAAATGCTCGATTCTTGTGTAACTTTGGTGAAGAGGTTTTTGTGGCATAATCCACCTTTGCTTTAAGCTCTGACACCAGCTGGTTGCTTTAGGGTGCAAAACGTCCTCTGCTTAAGCAGCCCACTTCAGTGCCTGGGATAGGATTCACAGTTAGCTCCAGTCTAACACAAGATGTATGATGATGTCATGTGTCAGATTGATTTTACTTAGTGTGATTGCAGTAGGCGTTCCCTGATGTTATTTAATTTGGTGTTGGGGGTCTAATTTTGGTTCAATCAAGTGGGTGTTCCAATTCCTTACTTTCCTTCAATTGGACTAGGGTTACCCCTTCATCAATTTTCAGAGGGGGCCCTCATTAATTACAACAAATGCCATTTTTTTTACAAGATATCAACTCCACTTTGATTTGTGCTTCATAATGATGACACGTGGGTTTCCATAAAGTTTTTCAGTACATTTAATGTACATTTTCATGCAATAAGCATCTGAGAAAAACTCAAATTCAGATCACATTCTTGAGCTACAAACACCACATTTGACAGTGTTGTTGAATTAAAGGCATTGCTCTATTAGCTAAACTGAAATAATTAAAATACACAAAGCAACACGTTAACAACTACTGTACCAAAAAGCTAGCAACACCTTAACAAACACCTAGTAACATTTTAACAACCAACATCTATATCATCACAACAGTTTCGCAACCACATTATAACACCTTAACTCCTAACAGCTATACCATAGCAACACCTTAGCAACCACTTAGCAACACCTTAGCATCTATCAGTTACACTACAGCATCATCTTAGCAATTGCCATAGCAGCACCTCAGCAACCACCTAGTAACATCTTAGTAATAACTCATAATAAATTACAGCAACACTGATGAGCTAGACCTAAAGTCTAGGTCTTGTCTCAACTCTATTCAAAAATCAGCCCTATATGTCCAAAGCTGTTTTTTCAGGTTTTTGAATCTTTAATACACTGAAACTTGAAACTGAATTTTTTTGGTGATCCAAATGTTGTACATATCCTTGGTGAAACAACAATTTGACAACAACTTCAGCTCTTGGTCCTTCAAAGACTATCAGTCTTGACAAGAAGGCAAAATCGGTGTAAAGAATTGATGCATTTTGGAAGACAACATTCAGAGGTTACAGTGAGTTTACTTTAAAACACATTGCTGCCTGATTCATTGTATCATAAATCTGGAACAACTCTAATTGATGCCATTAATCTATGTCAATTTGACATGAATTGTCTATGGACATGATCACCACCTACATATTTCTACACTTACGTCCATTTTATCAGCTCCTCTTATCATGCAGGAGCACTCTGTAATTTCATAATTAAGAAATTAGTCCATCTGTTTCTCTGTATAGTTTCTTATAGGTTCCGTTCACCCTGTTTCTTAATGGTCAGGACCCCAGAGAACCATCACAGAGCAGGTATTACAGTGTCTTACGTAATTATTCACCACCTTTGGGTTTTTACCTATTATGTTACTCAACCTGTAGTTAAATATTTATTTAATCTGAATTGTATGTGGTGCATCTACACAAAATACTCTAAGTTGGTGAAGTGAAATGAGAAAAAAAAAATTATATATATATTTATATATATATTCAGAAGGTGAGCGTAGCCTTTTGACGGGCGACTTCTTCCGTTTCTGTTCCGTTTATAATTTCTTGATCAGGCTTACTTTCTCTAGTGAACGCAGCTGTGTTCAGCAGGGATGGGTCAATGTTCCAAAATATTTGGAAATAAAAACTTGTGCCTATGTACTCATTCCCTTTGCTATGAAGCTCTTAAATTGGTCTGATGCAACCAATTATCTTCAGAAGTCACATGCCTAGTGAAATGAAGTCCACCTGTGAGCAATCTAAGTGTAACGTGATCTGTCAGTATATACACACCTTTTCTGAAGACCAAGAGCTCCAAGCAAATCGTGGACAAAGTTTTTGAGAAGTACAAGTCACGTTGGCTTACAAATAAATATCTGATGATCCCCCAGAACACCATCAAATGGAAAGAACATGGTAATACAACAAAAATGCCAAGAGAGGGCTGCCACCAAAACTCCAAGACCCGAGAGGGAGGGCATTAATTAGAGAGGCAGCACAGAGACCAAAGGTAACCCTGAAGGAGTTCTCAAGAGACTTCAATATTATTAAAGATGTTAAGCAAGAGGAGCTCTGTGATGTTCCGGGGGGTTCAATTATGCAGAAATGGGTCCAGTCATTGGGGTGACAGTAAATTTGAACAACATTCAGCTGCTGGACAACCTGGTTTTGCCTTTTGCTCATAATCGTACTGAGGAACATAACATTCCCATCCCAAGATGACATTTCTGGCATTCACAGGGCTGCAGATGTGACTCATTGGCCTGATGAACATTCAAGAACATTCATGCATCTGGACTGGCAGCAGAACCCCCAGATCTGATTCGTCTTGAAGATCTGTGGAACTACCTGGAACAACGAGTGGAATAACACCAGTGAGGGGATTCCATAAAATCTAGCCAAACTGCAAAATTCTTTGATGCAAGGGTGGGTGAATACTGATGCTGCCTACATCCAGAAACCATGCCAAATTTAAACACTGCCAAATCAAATTGCAGCTGTTATTCATGCTTGTTGATGTATTACACCAAAGAACACCTTTGGCTATTTTTTTAAATATTTAACCATACAGACATTTGATCTTCATTGTAACTAAATTGATCAAAGAGGTGATGGGGTGATATACAGAAACTAAAGACATAAAACTGAAGAAATTAGGAAAAAAATCAGACATCCTTACATTTATTACTACTGAAAATGTCTAAAATTAGAATCAGGTGCAGCACATCAGCTACAAATGATTTGACCACTATAAGAGTGGATTTTGGAGGAGGCTGTCTTATTTAAACCTCAGGCATTAGTTTGGTTTGCTCTTGATTGTTGAAGTGAGTGGGATCACCATGGCAAGATCGGAAGAAATCTCAATGGTTTTCAGAAAGAAGGTTGTAGATGCAGATAGAACTGGGAAGGCATTTAAAAATCAGAAATCAGCAGTTCCACTGTCTAGAAAATTATTTGGATAAATACAGTTGAGTGGAGAAGATTTAAAACTCCTGCCAACATGGCCGGGTCAGGCTGCCCTAGCAAGTTCAGCCCAAGAGCACTCTGCAAGATGCGTAAAAGAATCTCCTAAAATCCTAAAATATGATCATGTAGCCTACTTTTGAAAAAGTGCAGCATCTACCATCACAGAGATATTAAGTTTGATTTTCATGGGAGGTGTGCAAGGAGGAAACCCTTGCTGTCAAAGAACAAACAACCAAAAAAAAATCAGGACAAGGCAAAAGTTTACCAGAGAACACCTAGACAAAAGGCAGGACTTTTGGAACAATGTGCTTTGGACAGAAGATTCCAAAGTTAAATTATTTAGGCACAGTTACAGAAGACCTGCTGCAAATGAAACATAGCATTTGAGCACAAGAACCTCAAACCAACTGTGATGCTTGGAAGTGGAAGTGTCATGGTTTGGGGCTGCTTTGCTGTCATCAAGCTCTCCATCATATAAACCACCACGAAATCTTTATTGTATCAAAGGGGGCCTTGGGGAAAACATAAGAATGTCTGTACAAAGACTGACTCTAAAACAACTGAAAGACTTCCACACGGAGGAGTGGGAAAATCTGGGAACATCATTTGATGTCAGAGACTGATAGATGTTATAGGAAACATCCTGTTCAATAAACCACTCACAGCTGATAGAATATCTAGGAGTAAAGAAATTTCTCCATCTGACTTGTTGCTGTGGTGGTGTCCTATTACAGCACCATGCTGGAGTTCAGTGAGCTCTTTAGAACCACCCATTCTTTCACGAATGTGTGGCTTGGGGCTTGATTTTATACCCCTGTTTCAATGGGATTGATCCAAAGTCAATGATTAATAGGTATGTCCAAATACGTCGGCCCATATATTGTATTTGCTGATTGATGCTGAATAGATCTACCTGAATCTGACCTCAGAACTGAACCCAATTCTCTTGACTTTGACTCTGTGCAGCAGCTGAATGGGAGGTCTTCATTGTGAACTGTGTCTGCTTCCCCCACAGTCGTTAACTCATTTGTACCGTGAGGACAGAGATATTGGGCATATCTCTCCAAGTCCGATTCCAGTCATTCCAGCCAAAGACAACTTCCACTGAAAATATGATAGCAGCTAGTTCTTAGGCTCCTAATGCCTCTTTCAAAGCATGAAAGGTCCTTCTCAGAGCAGCCAGTGAACCAGCCCAAACCTTATCGGCTCTGGCTGCAATCGCCTAATTCCTTATCTCTCCAAACATGTCGCTGGGGCCCCGATGAAATCTATGTGGTTTTAGGAAATTCAATAATGGCCAATGCTGCTAATGTATGAACACAGTGTGAATTGAGAGAGAGGAGAAAATATTTACACTGCAGTATCAGAGCGGGGTTGAGTCGCACACCTAAGAGTCTGCAATTTCCACTTATTGTGCAGCTTAAGCCAACAAGCTAATCAGCATGTCTGCCCCATTGTTTGATTGGTGTTGACATAAATTTACACTTGGCCAATCATCACATGCATGAAGCTGCGAGTGTGAACGTGATCAGGTTCCCCTTTCTCATTGACTGAACACAGGACGCAAAGAAGCACAGGAAGGTCAAAGAGGACAAAAGCAGAGTATGTGAGAGGTGATGGTTTACATGGGACACAGCACAGCCAAAATTCACATCTTTATACTGTAGATAGAATAACCATGACATCATTTTTTATGACTTCCTCTGTACTGTGATATTGACTTGAAGCATGAGATTGGATTTAAATTCACAGCAGGACCTGAAGTTTAAAAGCTTCACTTTAAATGATTTCTGATCCTTTTTTAAACCATCCTGTTCTGTTTCTCCTATTATATCTGCTAATCATGAGCTTCCATGACTTTGTCCGCGAACACAGATGACATATGTGCCCCTGTGTCAAGCTTTTCCATATATGTTACCTGAGTTCCCTTTATCACAACCCTATGAGCAGCCATCTCTGAAAATGTTCTGGTTTATAAACCTTATCTTACTAACCTTATATGCTTTGCTATCTTCTAATAGCATTGTCATGCTTTGTGTGTCTCAATAATTCATTTCCAGAGTACTAGGCAGCTGCTTAGTAGCACCCATGGCTGCTGTTTTTTGGGACATGGTTAGAGGAGCGTTAGAGAGGGCATTTTTAAAGATTTTTGAAACTTGCATTACCTTGTCATTCCTAAGAATGATGGTGAAGAAGCCATAACCATAATAGGCTAATTAAGGTCTGAGACCTTGGTCAAAGTTATCTGAGCGCTCAAATTTCCTAGGGTCTCCATACTTTTACAAAGTATTCCTTTCCTTTTTTTCTCTCTAAAACGATATAAACCAAAATAATAAAATAAATAAATAAATAACTTGACTTGCTTCCTTTTTTAACCAGGGGGGCCAAAACTTTGCATATCACTGTACAGGAAGGCATATTTTACTATCAGACTTACAATATACCAGGATTCATATATAGTACATATGTACATATGTTTTGTTTTATAGGTGTATATAATTCATATACAATAATCTAATATATGTATATATATAAATATATATTTTCATTAAGTTGTTTAACTTATTTAACTTTCATATACCCTCAGTATTCCTGGTCAAAACTGACCATCATTAGAAATGAGTGACCCTATATTAAGCATATAAAATTGGGTTTAAGCACATGATCATTCATCAGTTCATCTCCCTCAAGTTCACATGCATGTGTTTTCCAGACTGGAAACTACTCTTACAGGAATGTATAATTCTACAGGTTTCAAAAGCAGTTTATATATATATATATATACATACATTTTTTTTTACTTTTGTCCAATATTCCACCCCAGTTTGAAGTGCAAACTACCCAACCCCATTAAGACTCCTAGGAGGGTAAAGACAAGCACATGCTTCCTCCATTACATGTGAAGCCAGCCACCTCTGTTCAAACTGCCACAACACACTCAAATTCAACAAATAGCAAATTCTGTTCTCTTGGTCTGTGGGTGACAAGCAGCATGACCCAGGATTTGAGCCTGTGAACCTTGCATTGTTTTACTGCTGAGCTGAGCCACTTGCAGGCCACAACTTTTGACAATGAGATTTGTGATTATTACAGATTATAATCCTACAGAATTTAATTGGGGTGCAAACATTTGTGTGCAGACAATGCAAATACACCAATAAAACCCAACCAACCAACTGGTATACCAAAGCAACCACTTAGAACCATCTAAGCAACCACACTTAGGACATAATAGCCACTGCCTAGCAACCACTAAGTGACTCCATAGCAGCCACGACTGGCTAGAAATGAGAAGTTAAGATGCACAGCCATTCTACTTTATGTTAATATATATGTATTATATTGCATTTATTGTCTGCTATTTTCTCTTTTTAGGCACAAAACTTGTTAACATAAACTGAACAAAACAGGAAGTTTAAAGTGCATAACTAGTGCAAAATCATTTTTTGTTTGTTTGTTTTCACTCACCTGGTTTAGGAGGCTTCCCACCAGCACCTGTGGTTAAAACAAAAGCATTAAGACAATACTTAAGCTCTGTTTTGCATTATTATTAATGTTCATCACATAAAATAATGAATTTAAAGGACTTTTCTGATATTTGAAATATCATGTGATATAATTTAGTATGACTGCATATAAAGGTTATATAGGCATGGTGTTTGTTACATTGAATGATGCAATATTTGCACTGTTTAGTAACACTTACAGTATGGTCTCTTAATTAATCATTTTTAATTGAAGTCACTTCTTGTTAACCAGTGTTTAATCATACCTATTAATGTGTTATTCTTATGTATAAGATAACTGGACAGATTTAGAGACAGATTATATTTTATTTATATTTTTTGCCACCACAAGGTTTTAAGGTGAAAAAGCTTACTTTGACTGCAAAATTACCTACAATTACTGAAGAATTAGTAGTTACCAGTTGTCTGTAATTGATACTGGGTGTTAATGATCAGTTCTTGTAGGTACATTTTAGAATTAGTTAGAACACAGTACAGAGTGGCCATTTTTGCAGCAGCAGTGAGAATACTGTAAGAAGGGCCACGTTATTTAGTATTGGAAACCATAAAAAAGAAGAATGTATTTGGCAGGAAAATGGCTCTGTGTATACAGAAAACTGTGGCAGCAAGTTTACATCTCATCCTTCTGTGAGATGACTGGCTGGTCGCAAAGTAGAAAGTTTTCACATTATCTGATTACCCAAATGTATGTAAATGAAGTGATCAGATTACTGATTAAATCTGATTTTCCGCTGCCTGTAAACACACTCAGTGAGTTTGTTAACAATTGTCTTGGTTAATGCTGTAAGTACTGAAGCATTTCTTAGACTGCACTTGGGTGGTGGAGCACGTCCTGGAAAAATGAAAAGCACTAGCTATAAAACAACAATTTCCACTGCACACCAATGGGTTTTTGGAGGAGAAGGATATCTCATTGATGGCATCAAGGATGGCATGTGAGACTCAAGACTGTACAAGGAAATAATGTTTGGCCATTCAGAGATTCAAGTTTTTACATGATCATGCAACACACCTTTCTTTGACGTCACCGCCTGTTTTTAATTTGTTGGCTAATGAGTGGGGGGAACTGTAAGTCAACATCTATATATGACTTTATAATTAATTTCAAACATAATTTGTTTTCTTAATCTCACAGCCATGTGACTACATTCTGGGTCAAAAGTCATTCCCTTTTTATACTGAGAAAAGGAAACCCAAGATAACTTGTCCATGTGTGGCCTGTATGGATAGCTCAACTGGGAACTGGAAAGTTCTGAACCATATGCATGACCACCAGGGTCACTGATAAGACCAGGAGTAGTTAAACATGGGCCCCATCTGGGTTGTCAATTGCACATTGGGTCCAAGATGGGACCTGTGTGAGATTAAGGTGGGCTTTAATGATGGAGCCCAACTAACAACACATGCACAAACCCTCTTAAACCCCATGCCTACCTAGATCCCACCTAGCCTCACATAAGCATACTGGCTGGGACATTAAGCTTAAGTTGAATATTTTCAACTGTATCATTCATCATCCCATAGGATATTATGATGATTTGAGGGTTGAATGCACTCCACCACCTGAAAGCAGCCTTAAACATGCTGTATGGATGAATCTGAAAAAAGAAGATTCTTACCAGCTCCTAGACCTCCCGCACCTAATCCAGCACCGAGCCCTCCAACACCAAGCCCTCCAGCACCGAGCCCTCCAACACCCAGCCCTCCAGCACCGAGCCCTCCAACACCAAGCCCTCCAGCACCGAGCCCTCCAGCACCAAGTCCACCTGCTCGTTGAAGGACAGTTATTTTTTTCACCACCATCATGATTTATGTAGGTGTATGTAGGTGCTTACCTGAACATTCTTTATGATATCATGCCACACACCTTTTTTTGGTGTTTCCACTTGTTTGTACTATGCTGGCTAACGCAGCTGGACTTTGTGTCTTATGAGAGCAGGAGGAACTGGGGGTTCACATCAGTGAATCTCAGGGGTTCAAGTGCTTTAACAGTCTATACATATTCACAGTAACAGTAGCCATGCTGCTTCTGATTTGTTGTTATTGCTACTGCCTACCGAGTTTACCATGTGCGACAGTGAGCAAGGAAGAGTCCAAGCATGCAATGAATTTTCCACTGTTGCTGAGAGATGGGAGATTAAAAAGTGTGAGGCAGGCCAAATATAACAGTCCATACACCTCTGGAACCAACTGGGTCACAACTGGGGAAAGGCTCCAGTGTGGAATTTGATTATGCCCTGCTGTCCTGTGCCCAACAGCATTGGTAATATAACAGATATTGGATATAAGACTCAATTTTAGCTTCTTTATGTAGTTGCCATGTTAAATAATTTGATAAAGAAGTCATTAATACTGATTTTCAAATGGGGTTGAGTACAGTACCCCCACCTAGCTTTCATTAATTAGTAGATCAGATTAAATCAGGGATGTCCAATCTTATCTGCAAAGCTAGTGTGCCTGCAGTTTTAATTTCAAACAAGTTCAAGCACACCTGATTTGTTTAACTGATCGGTCTCAGTCTTCACACAGTTGATCAGGTGTGCTCCCACTTTACTGGATTGAAAACCTGTGACAAGTTGCAAACACTGGCCTTTTGTGGATAAATTTGGACACATCTGGATAAGATTGAACAATCTGACCCCAGACCATCCTTCAGAGATGAAAACACAAAACCATAATTTGATTATTTTGTTAATAACCCTAATGTAGAAACTACTGTGAATTATTTTATTATTATATTAATCAATGCTCTTTTTTACGGCCTATGAAACTGTTAATTATAACAGTACTGTAGTTACGAAGGGTGCAGAAAATAAGTGCCTGCCTATGTTCAGGGTTCATAAATGAATGTCTAAAATAAAAATGAGGTAATGCACAGAACACTTTTACCAATCTCTCTATGAAATTTAATAAAAGAAAAAACAAAAAACACATTTGACCCCAGGTGAATTCTATTTGATGACCTCTACTCTAACAGTTTCTGATCAAGTCATTACATCATGTTTGGCTTGGTAGGTTATTCTACTGATAGTGATGTATACCACCAATTTAAAGGATCACTAGAATCTTTGAGTTAAATGTAGTTTATTTAAACTTTAAGAATATTCTAAACACTAACATCTTATTTACAAAAATACGGGGGATAGAAAAGGTTAGAAAAGGTTTCCACAAACATTTGGACATTTAATGCATCTGTATGCATGTTTTTGTAATAGATGTTAAACAAACCCACCTCCAGCTTTGGCTGGTTTGTATGGGACTCCTCCAGCACCTATTAAAATATAACACAAGAAAAAATATGCATCATAGCAGAGTAGAACCTGATTTGAATTTTTTTTTGTTTAAGATCTCTCTGGAGCTGCTCTCCAGAAACACAGCTTAGATCATCCATTTTGTGCTGTTTCGAACAGTGGCCTTTCTGATATAATGACCTCACTGGGTCTATGTTGGACTAGGAGGCTTTAAATTTTGAGCAAGGTTTGTTCCAAACATGGGGGAATACAGAGGTGGCCACTCACAATGTATACGCTGTATTTCACAGCGATTTATGTCTTCATGTTATTAAAATTATGGGTATGGTTTATCCAGATGGAAAAGCTACAAACAGGTAAACTGTACCACATGGAAAGAGGATATCTACTGTCGCTAAGCGTGACCGCAAAAGGACAACATTATTGAGAAGCAGGGTCAGCAGGTGCGCTTAA
Source organism: Acestrorhynchus altus (assembly GCA_034509495.1). Classification (NCBI taxonomy): domain Eukaryota; kingdom Metazoa; phylum Chordata; class Actinopteri; order Characiformes; family Acestrorhynchidae; genus Acestrorhynchus; species Acestrorhynchus altus. The sequence continues at coordinate 12,342,027 of CM067502.1, read as the reverse complement.
GAGTCATAATAACATTGTGCTTTACTGCATATTGTGGCTATAAAGATAATGTATGGAAAATATCTGGATCAGCACTACAAGAGACAGACCTTGATGTTATGATAGATATGATTTCTATTGTATCTGTCGAGTGATTCATTTGCTTATTAGTAAATTAAACTGTATTTATTTATTTATTTGGACTACTGTTGAAAATGAGCCAGCTGGCTTACACTGACACTTTTACCTCTGAGATCATTTAAGAGAAAACTCATGAATGAATAATAAATAAAAAATCAGCTGCGTATTTCCATAACTGTGTGTCCCAGCTAATGTATTTACAATATATTTATTGGTGGACATGATAATTCATGTGTGTGTGGGCAACAGGACAATGCTTGTCCACATTCTGCTGCCATCTCAAGAGTTCACCTTGAAGACACAGATACTATGCCATGGCCAGTCGCATCACCAGACCTATCCCTGATGAAAATGTGTGGGATGCTACTGGATACACTATCAACACTGAGAATATTCAAGCTGCATGGATACCGTTAGGAACTCCATGCCGAGACGTCTGGCATGTTGTGTTATACCAGATGCCATACTGAGAGACACTGCGTCCGTATGTGTAGCTCAATAAATATTAGCCATATCAGTGTAAATTTTGAATCATTTATTGTTCCTTGTAACCATTATCTTCCTTCCCAATACAAGTAATAAATTTATAAGTTCAGATTTGTGAATGTTATGATTGAATGGTTATTCAAAATTTAATTTTAAGAGTTGCGGAGGCTAAAGAGTGTCCCAGTTTGTTTACTAATGTTAGCATTAGCTAACCATTTTCTTTGAAACACTCTGAACACAGATGTCTGTTTACATTCTAACAGATGTCCACATTTGCATACGTCTGGCAGAGAAATAGAGAGAACAACAGATTGTTGTGGTGTGTTAAATGGTTCAAATGTATACAGTATGTAGAGGGTTTGAGGCAAACCTGGGTAATATCTAGCATCTGGTACTGCACCTCCACCTGGAACTCCTCCAGTTCCTGCAGGTACATACACTCCTGAAACACAGAGAAGAGAAAAACCCGTTTAACTGGGAAATCTGAGGCCTACTTTAAGAAAATAATGGCGATTCTAATATGCTACATATTTGTTACAAAAAAAAACAAACAAAAAAAAAAACAAAGGTAAGGAGTAACGTTTTTTTGTCCAATAAAGGTCCACTGTGCTTGCCCTCTACATTTAACCCCTACATGCAGTGAAACACACACACACACTTATGTCCTGCTAGTTCAGGAATCAAACCAGCAACCTTTCAATCACAAGGCTGGTTCCCTAACTACCAGGCCATGGGTGATCTTTAGTATGTTTGGTTTATCATGTAGAACTAAAAGCTAAAATGTTAATATTCTGGCACTTTTCCACTTTCCAGCACTTTTGGTTTTGTCGTTTGTGAATAGATAGATGGATGCAGTGCAGGGACTTCTCAAAAACAAGGAGGAATCTGTGCAACTTCCAAGGCAAGTATTTCTGGCTGAAGCTCGAAAGTAGTCACGAGATTTGTGCTTTGCGATATGGTAAATTCATAGGGAATGCTAAACAAAGGAAGGGATGGAAAATGGCCTCTGTTGCTCTGTGACCACTCGCAACTTCCCCGAGGAGACTGTGAGCTCAGACGTCAATTATGAAGCTGCATTTTGAGAGCAAGCCTGGTTTACATCAGAGAAACTGTACAGAAAACAGGAGTGCTCCTCACAATGATGGAGATTACATTTAATGGGTTTTACATGTGTTTGGAGGCCAATTAATCTAAGTCATATGTCAAGACCACTGAAGTGCTTATTAGCAGTGATACACTGTGCATACATCACTTTTTATTAATTTTGTCCTCTGTATTTAGAATAGAACTGACAAGACCCTGTGTTTCTATGTTCTAATCTTTACATGCAGTTGCCAGTTTATTATGCACTCCCATACTCTGTGCTCTAAGTGTTCTCTGAGTGTTCTCTGTGTGGTTGTTCTATGGCATCCATCAAAGAACATGTTGTAGCACCTTTATTTTTAATTCTGTACCATATACACCAATCAACCTCATCATTTTGACCACCTTGTTGCTACATTCACTGGCCATTTTATCAGCTCCTGATGAAATACATACAGGAGCCCTTTGTATTTCTCTAATTACAGACTGTAGTTCATCTGTTTTTCTGCATACTTTGTTAGCCTACTTTCACCCTGATGTTCTACAGGACCACCACAGAGAAGGTATTATGTGGGTGGGTGTCATTCTCAGCACTGCTGTGACACTGACATGGTGCTGGTGTGTTAGTGTGTGTCGCGCTGGCATACGTGGAACTGACAGAGCAGTGCTGCTGAAGTATTTAATCCCTCAGTGTCACTGCTGAACATATAAACAGTGCACCAACCAGAAATATCCAGCCATCAGTGTCCTGTGGGCAGCATCCTGTGAGCACAGATAAAGGGCTAAAAAATGACCCATCCCATCCCATCATCAATACCACATTGTTAGCACTGTTTTTAAGCCAGGCCCCCTGTCCACGCTGATGTAACAGTACTTAAACATGGTCTTTCTGAGATTTGGTGGCAAATAGATGCTCACAAGAAGTCACAAACACTATCAAAAGACACAGCTAAATTTTTTCAGTAACTTCACTGCTGTTCGTCTTTTAATCAAGAATCATTTAACCAACAAAGTGTTCCACCACCCCAATAGGTGAGAGGGGAAGACATGCCCAGTATGCAAACAGACAAAGCTGGGAGCCAACAGGAAAGGTGTGAGTGTTATTCAAATAGGTTGTACTGTGCAAACAGACCCACTGTATATTACAGAAGCAGTTCAGCCGACTTGTAAATGGACTGACTTGTAAGAATGATATAATTAAATCCAACATCACTGCAGTTTATTTTGTGTATGCTGTTTTTTAGGCTTGCATGGGACAATCATGTCCATTGGCAAAAGGTCAAATGGGAGTGGCTTCTGTTAGCACCACAACACCACCTCACCTGGGCTTGTGAGGTTGCTAACTGGCCCGTAGAGGACTGGAAACGTGGTGTGGGCTGAGTCCCATTACCAATTGTGTGGTGCAAATGCCATGAAGTCATGGACTCCAGTTGACAACAAAGCACTGTGCAGGCTGGTGGTGGTTCTGCAAAACACCACCCAAACACATCAATGATCGGTGCCACTACATTTTAATGCTACCCCCACAATGATGGGAAATTTCCGCAGGATAATGCACCATGACATCGGGCCAAGTTGTCCAAAATTGGTCCTTTGATTGGTTCTATGGTCCCATTTCTGGTGAACATGTGACACTATGGATCGAGGAAAGTTAATTGCCTTCACATTTTCAGAAATGGAATGTCCCGTCCGATGCTGGCCAGTGTGCAGCTGTACAAGATAATGCCTCACAACTTTTACAGGTGTGCGTGTTCCCAAGCCATCCCGTGCGATATGTTCAATTATAGTCACTATAAATCTAAATTATTTACATAAAAACAACTTCTGGGATTGTTCCTGTTCCACATTAGATATTAGATCATGAAAAACAATGGCCTACAAATTCAAATTTGTGTTTTCTTTTCTTCAGTCAGAGCCACAAAAAAGTAGAAGAATGAATCTGGCTTAGAGAACCATTGCCCAGCATTGAGTTTTGGTTACCGCTAAATATGGGAAGTTTCAATTGGTCCTGGCAGAGTGTAAGCAAATGAGGCAATGAAGACATGGAACAAAAGAGTTTCAAATAAGGTTGTAGTTGTTTTCATTCCGGATGAAAACCGAACCATAACCGTGAACATGTTTCCTGAACACGGTGGCAGGAGGAAACTGCATCAGTTTTACTGAAAGAGGAGGCTCTGTGAGGACAGAACAGTTCTACACGCAGTGCGCAAATTCCCAAATAAAAAACAAAACCCTGATTAGAATGCATAAAAATGTTTAGTCTGTCTAGGGGCTGCCTTTTCTTCCAGAAGGAAAAAAACAGCTTAGAATAAGGTGCCAATTGCTCTTCACAACAGTACGGGACTTTTCGAAAGAGTTTATGACTTGTGTTTTCGCAAAGTAGTTTCCATGGGGGGGACTGGGGGCTTTGCAAAATATCCTTTATTTGAAAGACCACGGACGACTTGTCCTCAAAAAACAGATGAGCTCATCAGTGATAGAGCCGGAGGGAAGATGCTCTTCGTGTGCTTTCCTAAAGACAGCAAGGGACTTGGAAAGCCGGGAAGTGATCGGGTTTCATGGCGCTTGGCCTCGTCGTGCACCGGCTCTGTGGTGAGAGAAGGTCATCCCATGGTTTCAGAGATTTTGGCCTTGCTTTACTCAGTGAAAACAAAGTACTAGTGGTCATCTTTACCCCTTCAACACCAAGTTATTTTCTCAGTTATGAACTAACTCTTATGACTTCAGTAACTGCTGTGAATCAATCAGTTACTATCAGTCTACAGTGGAAGTTAGCCTTTGATCAACTACACCAGTGGTTTGCTCTGGGTCATGACCTGTGGTGAATGTCATAGAGATTTCAGTGGCTTTTGAAGATGAAGTTGCAATAATTATTGAAGATGCAATAAATGCATATACACTATATGGTCAAAATTATTGAGACACCTGCTTATTCATTGTTTCTCCTGAAATCGACACAAGTGTATCCTGTTTTTGTTTGAATAACTGTGTCTACATTCTGGGGAATTACTGTGAGGATTTGATTGTATTGTGACAAGAGCACCTCCCCAACATTTCAGCCAGTTATAGCTTATACACTGCTGAAGCTCACAAAATGATCTTGTGGTTATGAATGTGGTCGAAGGTGATGTTGTTCACAGAGATGAGTTGGGATGAGGTGGGATGCTGATCTTTCAACATCCTGACCTCTGTAACACTCTTCTTGATGAATGCAATCAAATCCTTGCAGCTATGCTCCAGAAAAGTTTGAAAGTTTCCAACAAAAGCAGGATAAATACCATTGATTTCAGAAAAAAAACTATGGATGGGCAGGTGTCCCAATACTTTTCTCCATATAGTTTATCTATTTGTATGAATGAAGAACTAGGGACCAAAACACATAGTTTTCTACATGAAAACGAATACAGCAGACAGATACAGAAACACATCAATTCCCTAAATATATGGAGCAACATGTAGAAGCAATTAAACAACATTCTATTATAGTTCTGTGAAGAACCAACACCTTACAGAAGACCTTTCTAGATACTGAAATCAAATAAAGCAACTGGAACAGCTGGTTATTGTTGCGCACAAGAAAAGAAGAATGTGCTCTGTTTTAGCTGTTGACAGAATCTGTTTACATTTGAGCATTTGACCAGATTGCTTCTAGATTCCAGTAAAAATGATACACTTTAGGGACAAAATTTGATTTCTTCTGAAATCAAGTGTATTAAAGAGTTTGTCCTGCTCTTGTTGGAGTAACTTTCTCTATTGTCAGGGGAAGACCACTAGATTTTGGCATGAGCATTGCTGTGAGGATATGATTGCATTTAGTGACAAAAGTGTTAGTGAGACCAGGATGTTGGATGATCACCACCCCAGCTCATCACCAATTCCCCAACTCATCCTAAACAAAAGCAATGGATGGAGCTCCATCGTTACAAAGAACACCATTCCACTCCTCCACAGTTCAATGCTGGGGGGGCTTTATACTCCTCTAACCCACACCTGGCATTAGGCATAGTGCCAATAGGTTTGCACATTTGTACATCTGGGTCAGCAATGGGTTCAACTTAGCTGAATGAAGGGGTGTCCACAAACATTTGGACATGTAGTCTAAGAGTCAGACCCAGAATCTGCAGACTAGGCCTGAGCAATCCAGAAGATTTGCTTCCCATCGTGGAACAAATTAGGGAGAGGTTTGATACAGATCTTAGACGAACAGACCACTGATGTACAATACAATGGCGTTGACGCTGTCAGGTCACTGAGCACAGAGGCTCTGACCTTTGAAGCAAAAAGCCTCATGACAGACGAGGGAGTGATTACTTTGCCATGGCAACTCTCTCAGAGACCCATTTCCCAATCAAAAAAGGAGGATGTCCTGTCTCTGTGTGAGTAAGGAGAGCGGAACACATTCTCAGATATAATATATGTCCAAAAGTTTGTGGACATCCCTTCTAATGAATGCATTCAGCACCCACTGCTGAAACAGATGTGGAAAACGCACTTGTCTAGTTCCTACAGAGAAGTACTGCCAATTAAATAGGACTCTCTGGAGTAGAGAAACAAACATGAACCTATTGGAATCATGTCTAATGCCAGGAATGGGGTAGAGGGCTATAAAGCCTTCCAGCATCGAGCTGTGGAGCAGTGGAACTGTTCAGGTAGCTGGGGTCATTCTTCATAATAGAGGCTCAGAATAGAGCCACTGTGCCTTTGCTTTGAGGGAAGCCAACTGAAGTGGTTTAGGCATCCCATTGGAGGTGTATGGGGCCAACTGAGAGGAGACCAAGTGGAAAACCCAGGACCTGCTGGAGGGATTATATCTCTGGACTGGCCTGGGAGCATTTGGACATCCCCCAGCCGAAGCTGGTATGCCTTGCTGAGGGCAGGAGGACAGGACCATGACGCTGAACTGGACAAAGCAGAAAATAAGATGATGATTATTGGTTGGTGATTTGTATTTGTGACCAGGGTAGGGTTGGGGTGGGGGGCAGCAAACTGTATGTTCAATATGCTAAATTCTGTAGGTCCATTTTATTTCCAGGATAGTGTATATCATTTGTAGACGAGATGTGAGAGGCCTTCTCTTGTCACTGAATGCAATCAGATTCTCACAGCAATGCTCATTCCAAAATCCAGGTAAACTCTTTTTAATTGCATTCATTGCAGAAGAAACAATGAATGAGCCGGTGTCCCAGTAGTTTTGTCCACTATGCACCTGAGTTCATACATAAAAACCTAAACCCAAAAGGTAAACCCTCTCTAACCTCAGAGCTGCCAATCCTACTGTGAATCAGAAATCGATAGCTGTGCAACAGAACCTTAAACACTGTTCAGAGTAATCGGAATTGTGACTGTCCACGCTTTTAACAGTTATGAAGGAATGCTGGGACTTTGGAGTGAACGCTAATGTAGAACAGCAGCCCCTGATGCAGTCGGATAGAAATCATAAAAAATCATGAAAACAAATCCCGCTGTTGGCGTGAGCCAGAGGCCAGGGAGTGCACGCTCTGACTCGATTACTTTCTCCACTTAACCTTTTACTTCTCAGCCTGAAGAATTAACTGATGTATTTAGTCTGTGGAGCTGAACCATGTTTTAGTTTCGGGCCATTTGTAAATCGCCTTCTTCCTTTGTTTTGAGAGGGACCCACTTATTGGAGTGCGCATGTTTTGACAAAAGGGCTAAGAAAAAGGCATTAAGACTTATGAATGCTTACATCTTCAGCAAAAAACTCTGCCAGATTTTGGTGGAAGTTGACTGGAGCACAAGGCAGGGTGAGGCATGATGCCAAAGATCAGTGAAATTCTCGTGTTGGAGGGGAAATGAGGCGTTTAATCAAGGCATTTATAGTAAGTTCCAATACAATCACTTTGTCTAATTAAATGTAAAACAGCATAAAAAAAACAACAATTACATTGGGATGCTATGCTGATATCCTATCTTAAAAATATACTGCATACATGATACACTGCAAAAAAAAAAGGGTCTTGCCACAAGGGGGCGTAAAAGTGTTTCCCCCTCTGCCCTATGAAACGGCTCTCGGTACTTTTGGATAGTGTACCTCTTGGTGAGAGATTGTTAACTGCTAGACATGCCTCTATGATGCACTCAAAGACATTTTGCCCAGGTGAGGTGTCATTGGAGAGAAGCAGGATGGTTGTTTCAATGAACTGCCTGCCACTTAGACCACCTGTCCAAGCCCCCATCGCCTTTATTTTTACTGCTACCAACTGGAACCATATTGTTCCGGAAATCATAATGTCAAAAATCACGTTGGTCTGGTAGTGAGCACCTCAATCCTGCCTTCACTGTGGAGTGACACACTGCCCAAACTGCTGTTGTGATGAAAAAGGGAGCTGGTTGGTCACTCCTAATAGGGAAACAAGGGACACTAACAGCTCAGCGATATGTGCAGGACTTCCTGAGGTCAAGTGTCACCTTTCACACAAGGGCTTCCAATTGGAGCAGGAAAATACACAGCAAAGTTGCCTCAAATGTCTTTGCCAGATTGCAACACTTCCTTGGTCTGCAAGGAACAGCTGCAACATCTGTAGGCAAATATGCCACAGGATGCCATTCAGAACCAGTCCATATCTCACTGTATCTCATCTTGTATCCAGGCTAGAGTCCCAGCAAGGTACTAGAGCCTTCTTTCATTTGCAGTTTTCCGCAGTAAACTTTTCATTGATTTCATTCATTTCTTTATCATATTATAATCTTTACTAATTCCAAATGTATTGTTTTAATTGAAATAATCTTATTTTATTGACTGATAATTTTACATCATTCAAGAAATAACACAGTTGAGCTTTTCAAATAATGATTAAAACAATCTCAATTATCTGCCTGCTTTAACAAGGGCTGGGCAGTTTCTGGGTGAGCTTAAGTCTCAGAGGTTTTATTTGATTCGCAAGTGGGGGAATAATTAAGGGTGTTTTGGTGACTTGTTTGGCAAATTACTAACTGGTGCTGCTATTTTATGAGTGCACCAAGAGACCACTTGATCCACATCCAAGGCATGCTTAATTTGCACATGAGCGAATGCAGACATGGCTCATAGCATCTTTCAAACTAACTCGCTTCATTAGCACTGATTGACAGTTGTGTAAAGACGTTATGTGGAACATTTTATTTGGGTAATGAGAACATTTTTGGCCATTCAAATTAATTATTTACTTAATACGATATTTATACTTTCTCCATGGACACTAATACTGGGTGTTTTAAAACAGACCAGTTAACATCATAGTGCTGCATGGAGACACACACATGCGCTCATACAGCACCATTTTACTGGACCTTTAAAACCAAAATTGCCAACATAAAACCTCTAAACCTGCTCCAATTCCAAGTCTTTTAACCTTTTTGAGGTCAACTGTTTCATATTTGATACACCTTTGAGTATTTGAGATGTCTGCAACATCTATGTGATTAAATAAATAAATTAGAGTTAATCAAATCAATTTTCAATAAAATCTAATTTTATTTCCATTTAAAAGCTGCTGTGATAGAACTATCAGCACTTAATAAACACATCAGATGTGTATGTGGATAAGATATACAGTGATACAGTGGGGTGTGAAAGATGGTGAACCCTTTTGAATTTTAACCCTTTGAGTTTTTAAAACTTTGTCACATTTTCACAAGTTTTAAAGGTAAAATAGGAGAACCAAATCAAACAAATGAGATAAAAGATATTACACTCGCTCATTTATTATTGAGGAAAATTTCACAAATTGGATCAGGTTTTTTTGTGACTTTTTTATGTTGGAATGCTGTGTTTTTCTTGCTCCAAACATGACACTTCTCAGTTAAACCAAAAAGATTTATTTTGGTCTCATCCATTCAGTAGTCTTCTGGATTACCCAGACAGGCAGCAGTGTTCTTTTTGCAGAGCAGTGGCTTTCTCCTTATAACCCTCCCATGCACACCAGTGTTGATCACATCATTGTTGTTGATGATGGACTCATGAACATTAACATTAGCCAATGTAAAAAATGCTTTTCTCACCACTCTGGTTTGTACCATTTTCCAGCCCGAGGAGCATTTGCTCATGTCAAGATACACTTCCACAAAAATGTGTTGTGAGCATCAGGGTTTAATAGATGTGCAGCATTGTCCAAAAATGTAATATGTTTTGTTTGATTTGGTTCTCCTGTATGCACTCCATGTACTTTTAGGACTGATAAATATTTTTATCTCAGATTAATGCAGAAATACAGACAATTCTAGGAATTTCTATTCTAACCTGCAAGCCCAAAACATATGTAGAACTTTGCATACAGAATTGACACTGCAAACAGTACAGTCAGGATTTCTGTTATTAGATATAAATATACTTTTCAACATTTGAATATTAAATTATATACACATGTACCAACAACTGCTTCTCTGTGGAAAATTCAGACTGGTTTACCAAACATGTTCATTTTAAGACTTTCAATCATGCTGGAAAATGTATGCTAAGCTTTAGGCCGGAGCCTTGTAGAACAGACGCGTGGCAGTCAGCCGACATTCTGACATACTCTTACATTAGATTGTCCTCGGAAAGAACAAAAGGTGAGGAGAGGGGTGTGCAGGCTGAAAGATGAGAGTGAAAGAATGAGAAGAGTAAATCTCCTTGATAGGAAGCCCTCCCTCTCTCTCTCTCTCTCTCTCTCTCTCTCTCTCTGTCTGTCTGTCTCTCTCTCTCTCTCTCTCTCTCTCTCTCTCTCTGTCTCTCTCTCTCTCTCTCTCTCTCGATCTCTGGGCCCAGGCTGTGGTGTCTGACACATCTGTGGTACAGAGCGAGCATAAATGTGAAGAATGCAAAGTCAAATAAACACACGACACACAGATGGCGCTGTTTAAAAGGCAAGGTGGACGGCAGGACCTCCTCAGTCAAGCTCTGCTGGCTGCCCTCAGCCCTCGCCTTTGTCCGCAGATGCCCTGCCAGACTTGATGAAAGGAGCATTTGGGGTATTTTCTTCCCACAGCTATCTCTCTGAAAGAGTCAAGCCTCCTCCACTGAGCCCTGATCCAGCAGGATTAGAGAAAAGCTTGAATTTCATAAACAGTATGAACAATGTGCTGCAGAACGCGGTCAGCCCAGAAAGTCTCAAGCATAACAGTTCTCTTAGTACAACAACAATCACAAGGGTGAACTGCTGTGTTGTTTCATTGAGGCAGAGTAACACTTTAATTTAACAGTGAGTATGGGTGCCCACACAGCTTCTGTCTGGGGGATTAAAATTTTCCAGCAGGGGGCAGCTCACTGGCTGGCATGGGACTACTACTGATTTGCCCAACAAGGCCAGCAATGGAGAGAGTTGGAAGAGAATTAAGCTGCATTCCAAAGCCTAGGCTGCAGCTGAGGTATACTCTTAAAAGGAGGGTTCTTCCTGGGTTCTTCAGTAAAGAAAAGGGTTCTATATAGAGCCATGAACACTCAAAGAACCCTTTGCATGAATAAAAATAGAACCTTTTTTGAAAAGGGTTCTACTATTATTACAAGTTTGACAAGAAAATGATAGTAGAACTCTTTTTGGTGCAATACGGTTCCAAAAGGTTCCATATAGAACCTTTCTCCATTCTCCATTAATTTGAAAAACCCTCAAGATGCAAAGAACCCTTCAATTATTGAAAGGGTTCTTTGAGTGTTCATGGTTCTATATAAAACCATTTTCTTTTACTGAAGAACCCTTGAAGGACCATCATTTTAAAATGTGTAGGGCAGGTCCTTGGTTGGACTCTTCTATGAAGACCCCTAATTTTTCAGTCACCAGTAACCACATCAGCAGAAATATCGATATTGTAATGTAATTAATTTACCAGTATTATCCCTTCTCATGACTTTTATTCTGAAATCTGAACACTGTGAACAGAGAAAGAGAGAGAGCAAACGGCATCTCCCTTCTCGTTTTCCGCTGTAACCCAATTTCTAGATCAGTGATGTCATTAGCCCCACCCCCTCTCACGGATCAGTCGGAGTCTGCATGCAGATTGAGGAAACATTCACTGGAATTTAGCTGTTTTTCAAGCTGGAATGACAAGTTACTCTGATCCTGTGAAGCCTAGAAAACAGCATGTAACTGCCTGCAGAGTGGGATTTCATTGTACCATTGTACAATGAAAAATGTTTGTATATTGATTAACAAAAACGTGCATAAGAATGAAATGTTTTAAGCTCAAGCTTCAGCACCAGACGTCATTATGCTGGTACCCTAAAATGACCTGCTTGACCAAACAAGCCAACCAGAGTGACCAAGCTGCTTGAACATCATGATCATCACCACTCTCACCAGCCTGTTTGGTCAAGTTGGTCATACTGATAAACCAGCAAGTCCATCAAACTCAAATTAAACTACACAATATGCTATTCTAGAGTGTAACTAGCTGGCTTACCAGTATTATTCTCACAGCAGGGCTGTGGGAGTGTTTAAAGTCCCCCAGTGTCACTGCTGGACTGAGAAAAGTCCACCAACCAGGAACATCTAGCTAAAAGGGCTCTGTGGGCAGCGTCCGGTGAGCACTGGTAAATGACTAGAGGATGACCAACACAAACTATGCAGCAACCAATGGGCATCTGTCTCTGACTTAACATCTACAAGGTGGAACAACTAGGTAGGAGTGTCTAATAGAGTGGACAGTGAGTGGACATATTGTTTAAACATTCCAGCAGCACTGCAGTGTCTTATCTACTCATACCAGTACAACACACACTAACACACCACCACCATGTCAGTGTCAAGGAAAAACAACAGGAGCATTGTTGGGGCAGGCTTAGTTTAAAAGCATTGAGGCATCAGTTCCAGACATGTCCTGAATATGGAGAATCACAAAGGCAGAATCACAAACAAACAAACAAACAAACAAACAAACACACACACACACACACACACACACACACACACACACACACACACACACACACACACACCCATTTCCAATCCTAGCATGATGCAGCCAGTGGAACTAAACAGTGACAAGCTTTCCAAGGCCCTCAGCGTGGAACTCAAGTTCAGCTCAATCCTCGTGCCAAAAATGAGCGCATTTTCTTCATTTTTAGACTTAATGTGCTGAAATCTATTACTTTCTCAAAATAATGATGTAATATATTGTGACATAATATATTATTACATACTTTCTTGAAGAGTAATAATTTTTACTGTAAAAACTCTTTACTCTAAGGTTTCTGTGACTCAAGTTCTATCGAGTCACTTTTTGAACATGAAACAGAGAAAGTTAAAGTACACAGGAGTTACACATGGTTTTGTTAGTTTGCCCCCAGAGTTTGCCCCCAGAGTTTGCCCCAAGAGTTGTTCCATGCCCCCCTGGTACAGTCCCTGTCTTGGAGAACAAAAAAAGGTGAATTGGCCACTCCCGTTGGTGCAATGTGCTGACTGTCTTTAATACATGTTTATTTTAGTAAGTCTGTATTTTGCAGCCTTTGCAGCCTGAACACCAACCCTAAGTCTGTTTAGGTTTAGAAATAATGATGGATAAAACCCAAAAACAGTCTTGCATTGCAGCTTTGGGACACTTAAACTTCCATGACGATCATGAGAAATATTGCTTAATATATCCTGTATCCAACACATAAAAGCTGGTGATGCATTGGTTGCTGGTGTTTCTAATCAAGACTCCACCAACGCACAGTACTTACACACTGGACAATATTTAATATACTGTAATAGGTGGCCCCACTTGTCGTCTGTCCACAATAAGGTCATATTAAACCTGACTTGACATAGAGCAGATAAAATAAAACACAACGAAAACACACACTGGAGGGGGTGCAGTGTTTCGGGGCACTTTATGATAATCATAAAACAAACACTGACAAGCCACTCTGAATATCTTGCAGATGTAACATTTTATAAGAGAATGGATTTACTAGGGTTCGGGTTTTTGGCCCCTATGTGCTATGATTCATTGTAGACCTGGGAAAGTGGAGAACCACATGACCAGGCACATTCCAGTCAAGGATCATGTCCACGTATTGTCCGGAACAGATACCGGGGCTCACAAAAGCTCCCAGACCAAGCTGAAGGCAAGCCAGCCTGGAACAAATAGTTTACAAGGAGTGTGGCCCTTTGTTTCAGATTTGGCACAAAATCCACAGGGGTAGAAATGTCTTACAAGCGTTCCACGAGTTGACATTCACTTTGGAATTTGTGGTCATAGTGCAAATAGTTGTACAGCAGTATTGTGCCAGTCAGTACATAAAAGTTCCAGAGTTGGCTGTATTGTCTTTAACAGTTATTCATGATTTAGTGGCAAATAAGGCTTTAAAACCAAATGATGATTATTATATTATTGTTATGCAATCTGCAAAAATCAATATATTTGTAATGGAATAAAGACTTAAATTACACACACTCTTGCTCTCTCTCTCTCTCTCTCTCTCTCTCTCTCTATCTCTCTCTCTCACACACACACGTATAATAATGAGAGAGAGAGAGAGAGAGAGTGAGAGAGAGAGAGAGAGAGAGAGAGAGAGAAGAGAGAGAGAGAGAGAGAGAGGGAGGCAGGAAAGCAGTAAAGCAGTGTTTCAGTAACACCATGCCAAAGATATATCTGATAAAATGTCAAATCTGTTAACAGCTCCTGATTGTGAATGAGAGGGATAAATTAATGTGGCTAAATGAAGCTTCTTATCTCTGCTAGCATTCCTACATTCCAGCACAGCCCCTGCCAACAGTCCAGGAGCCTAGCTGCAGAGGATGGTGTTGAGAGTTTGGGTCACAATGTAATGATTTACAGTGGCCTATTTTCCGCAGAGCTACGCAGGAAACACTGCACTGCACTCTGTTGACAGTTTGCACTCCTAATAATTAATGCCGAAATGGGTTTTGTGGAAAGATGCCGTAGAAGAACCACTTTTCAGTGGATGGATATTTAACTCAAATAAAAGAGAGGTTTGTATAAAATCCATCAACACACTCCACTTCTTCAACAGCTTCACTTCAGAGAATGGCCACATGCATCCCATTCATTGCCAGACCGGCAGCAAATGCACAAAGAATACGCATTTTTAATGACTTTACAAATTACTTCTGATACCAAATATAAATATGCAGATCTTCCAAATATCCATATCTTGTATCTGTATCATATTAGACATAAGGTTTCTACATTACCTTGCTGAAACCTCCAGCTCAAAACCAGGTTGGCTTATGTTATTATTTGATACCTATATTAGTAATCAAGCTGATTAACCTGCTCTTGACCAGCATAGATTTTGGTCATTTTGGACATATGTTGTTTGACCAGCTTGGTCATATTGGTTTTTTAGCTTGGTCAGGTTGAATATTGTTGTAGACAGGCTTGATGACAGGTTTTGCTAGTCAACCAGCTTGGTCATGCTGGTCAGCCACTTTGGCCGAGCATGGTCTTATTGTTTATCTTGGTCAGGTTGATCGTGCTTATAGAGTAGCTTGATCTACCCGTTTGCATGATTGCACTATTTAAGATTAGTATAGAGCTACAGATTTTCTGGAAGACATAAATCACATGTAGAACTAATCTGTATAAATAATCCATCTGCAGCACAGGATGGGGACTGCATGACAGTGAAGAGATTCTATAACATTGGTGGAACCTGGGCTAGGTGGGTTCCAAGTAGGCATGAGGTCTGACTGGGTTTCTGCATGTGTTGTTACTGGGAAATAGTTGGGCTTCCCAAATGGGCCCCATCATTATAGTCCATCTAGAACCCAATGTGTAGTGGACAGCCCAAATCAAGTTCATGTTTAACCCCTGCTGGTCCCATCAGTGACTCTGGTGTGCATCTGTGACTTATGGGACCAACGTTGGTTTCCTGCTGGGATAGCCATACAGGTCCCACATAGACATGTTATCAGGAAGATGCAGTACATGTTTTCCTGCAAGGAATAAGATGTACTGTAGCTATATAGATCATTCCTCATCCTAATGTTTCTCTGAGTCTAGTTGCAGAGAATGCAGATACCATTATGCCCCCTATTTTTGCCTTAATAACAGTATTATTCCCCCTGACTTAACAGAGAGAACAGCATATCTATCATCTACTACAAGCTCAGAACATGGCTAATTAACAAACTCTGGTGAAGTGAGTAGGGCAATGCTGCACGACCTCCTCCACTGCCACCATGTTTGCTGTTGTCATAAACATTTGACACTGAAATACTGCCCTCAATTTTATAAATCTAGTGGATCTATTAATATCCATGCCAACATAAAGGACACTCAGAAGTCTATGGGCAGTAACAGATACACTCATTTTTATCCTAAACCTGGTCAGTGTTCTCTGGTCTGCAGCAGCATGCATAGCACATAGGCAAGTATGTGAACAGCTACGTTCATGTCACAGCCATTTGTCTACCTGAATGCATGGCCGAACATAAAGTATGTATCTTGGAGGTATCGCAAATGCAAATTACACTTCCCAACTTTAAGGGGAGCCCAGGAGCGAGAAATACCAGTTCACTCATAATGCTGCTTTAATGTCTGTCTGGGACCACAGACACTGTGGCAAGCAATGCATTCACATCCATTAGCTCTACCTTCAGCCAGCACACCACAAGACACAGCAGAGGTGTCACATTAATTCTATTAGGCCAGTGCAGCCAGCTTTTGGCAAGCCAGCACTCCTCACAGGATTAGCTCCTGAGAGACGCCCGCAGCACACGTCCACCAGAGCCGCAGATAATCAGATTGAAGATTATGCTGAATTTGACCTGGGGCCAATCCATCGTAAAGAACCGCAAACGGCAGCAGAGGTGTGCCATCTGATCTGGATGTGATTTCACCCGCCTTCAACAGCGGCCAGCCTGGTGTCAATGAAGAGGAGAATTAATGGATTAGGGTTTCTCTGAAGTTCTGAACCACAGCCTGACGCCAAGCGGCGCCTTTCAAGGAGTGCTCTGCGCTTTTCACGTCCAGTAAAAAAAAAAAAAAAAAAAAAGAAAGAACAGGAAAAAAGAACCTTTCTCTCACATTCTTAATTCTCAGGAGATTGGAAAGAGGCGAGAGCCATGCTTTTCTTTCCTTTAATCTGCCCCTGGCTTTTTTCCTCGTAAGCGGTGTGTCATTAATAGCTGTTGTCATAAAATGGACTAATGATTCTGGCTCAGGCTGGGGGTGTTAGCCCCTCACTGCTGTACTCTGGTGGAAGTGTCTAGACTAATACCCAGTGCACAGGGGTGTGAGAAAGACATTGATACCTGATACAGCTCCGACACTGAGCACCATAAGATTCATTGAGCCATAATTATGTTTCTGACACCGTCCTGAGAGATGAATTACTGGAGAAGTATTCAGAAAAGAAGGGGAGAGACAAAGAGACAAACAAATGGCTCAGGGTGATTATGACTTCCTCAAAGGGCTTTAGAATCTGAGTGATGGGGCCGTTAGACTTTTAAGATCAATTCTTCAATAGTTTAGACCAGTGTTAAATAAACCTATTGAACCCAGGCAAAAAACCAGAAGAGAAAAGTGACAATAAACAGGGATCCAGAAAATCTCAGTATAGTAATAATTTCCTCTTGGGGCTCAGTTGAGTAACCATACATATACAATACCAGACATCCCTGCCTGGCAAATCGTATTTCCAGCAGTCTAGGGAGTCTTGGTGAAGGTGCATTCTGGGTGTGTAAAGAAGGGGTGGGAGGTGGGGTGGGCGCCAACCTGTAAATGCAACCAGGGGATGGGGGTACATAATACACCGTAAGCTCATTTATTCTCTCTGACTGATTCTTTCCTGTTACTGCTACTACTGCTACAGGACATTCAAAATTTGGGGCAGCCCTGGTCAAAATGATTGTTACTCTGAATTGTTAAGCATGTTGAAATTACTTGCAAAAGGCATAAAATTACACACTCATTTAAACATTTTAAGCAATACCAATGTATTATTTGGGGTTTTGTACCATTTTATAGTGGAAAAAAACAAACAAGTATCATACAAAAGTGTGGGAACCTCAGGAGATTTGAGCACTCAGATAACGTTGACCAAGGTCTCAGACATTAATTGTCCTGTTAGGGTAATGGCTTGTTCACAATCATCATTCAGTGATGCAAATTTCATGTCTCTAACCTTATCCCAAAAACAGCAGCCATGGATTCTTTTAAGCAGCTGCCTAGAACTCTAAAAATGAAAATGGAAACCAGGCAATGCTCATCACCTAGCCAATACCATTCCTAAAGTGAAGCATGGTGGTGGCAGCATCATGCTGTGAGGATGTTTTTCTGCAGCAGGAACTGGGAGACTAGTCAGGTTTGAGGGAAAGTTGACTGCAGCGATGTACAAAGACACCCTTGATGATAACCTGCTCCAGAGAGCTCTGGACCTCAGACTGGGATGAAGGTTTATCTTCCAACAAGACAATGACCCTAAGTGTACAGCCAAGATAACAAAGGAGTGGCTTCAGGACAACTCTGTGAATGTCCTTGAGTGGCCCAGCCAGAGCTCAGACTTGAACCTCTCTTGAACCTTTTTTTTTTTTTTTTTTTTTTTTAATATACACACCCGCACACAATGGTCAACCAATGGTTATCTCCTGACTTCTAAGGGTTAATGAGGGTGAGTGAACTGCTTGCCCATCTTCAGGTCATCAGTGAGGGCAGAGTTACTTTAATGTTCAGATGCTCAAGGGCCATCCTACAGCACACATACTTGAGCCTGTCATCCCCTCCCTGATTTATTCCCATCAGAAGAACAACATCCCCAGTATATGTGTCTGACAGATGCTGTTTATGGAAAGACATGAGAGCAACTAAGTCTCACAAAAAGAGCAACCCAGAATCTGAAGAAACATATAGGTTGATCTAAACCCAATGAAGGAACAGCAACGTGACCATTCACGGATTTACTCCACAAACTGCACTCTGCTGCCATATTCCCTTGAGTGCTGTAAATCACTTGCACCAGCCGAGAAAAACATTCCACCTGCGAACGCTCTCCAAACACACTCTCGAGGTCTAAACTTTTCAAGCGCAGATATTTTGGCGTCCAGTATAGAGGGAGGCTGACAATAATGTGTTTTGTAGAACATTAATCAAGTCGAAACTCTAAACTAAAGGGTGGGCTTGGGGGTTGGATGCGGGGAGGGGGATGTTCGGGGACGGGGGGGGGATTACACATGAATGGACCATCAAACATCATGAGAGAACAAAGATGGCAATATCCAGTATTGTCCAGTCATGGCTTAATCTTAACATTCTGTATCTTCATCTTGTCCTAAGGGACAAAAATGACTTGAAGACAATCATCGAAGTCTGAAACAAAGGTGATGTTTCACTGTCTTTAATGTTTGGATCATTTGGAAAGTCATTACATTTCAGGCTGATAAAGTATCCTTAGGGTTTTTTCTCTGCTCTTAACACCAGCATGACTCCTGCTGTGCTTACAGGGGTAGGCAATCCTGGTATTTGCACTTGCAATAGATCTTTGAGGACATTTTGGAGGTTCTTCAATTTTAAACTGTGGAGAAACCTCTTATTGTGCTTCACTGAAAAACCTCAAAAAGTTCCACAAAGATCTTGTACTTTTACAGTGTGGAGTCTTACACCATTTACTGATTCTCCTGATATTACACAGCTACTAAACCTGTCAGTTAACAGGTGAATTGAATCAGGTGTGCTTGGGTAGGAAAAGCAAAAACTATGCAGGAGTCTGGCTCCCCAGGACCAGGACTGCGGTAATGACACACAAACCCATCTAACTAGTCAATTCATGTGTCAGGCATCTGCCTCTCATTTGTAATTGGAGATTTTATGCATCTGTCCAAATTTTGTGTGAAACTGACAAATGGACACTCAATAAATGTGGACAATTTTTCAGGTTAAGGACCAGCTTTTAATATGATCGCAAAAGAGTGCACATAACTCCCATTCTGGCCTCCCTCCACTGGCTACCTGTGCTTTTTAGAGTTCATTTTAAGATTCATTTATTTGTTTTTATATCTTTAAATGGACTCGCCCAGCCTTACCTCACTGGACTACTCCATTCCCACCCCCCACTCGGTGACTCAGGTCAGCTGATCAGCTGCTCCTGGAGGTGCAAAGGTCAAAGCGAAAGCTCAGAGGGGATAGAGCCTTTTCGATTGCTGCTCCGAAATTATGGAACAACCTTCAATTACACATTTGACAGGCCTCCACACTCTAATCTATTTTTAAAACTAGTCTTAAAAGCCACTTTATTCACTGGTTTTCAACTCAGCATGAGACTTTTTACATGTTTGGTTTTTACTGTTTATTTGTTCAATTAATTTCTTTTTACTGTTTTTTAATTTTATATTGTCTCATTGTTTTTAGTATTTGTTTCTTATGTCTTTATTTTTTATCCTTATTTATTTTTGTCTTATTTGTGTACTTAGTTTCAGCTGTCAGCACTTAGTTTCAGCTGTCATTCTTAATGTTGAGTTGAGATTTTCTCTGCACAATATTCCAGATCACATAAGCATCATTTGAGAGAGCTGAGACTGTTCCGAATGTTCTGGTATAAAACATGTTAGTATTATATTACATACATAAAAAGCAAAAATCAAGAATTTAATCTGTGAAAAAAAGACATTTTCATTCTCCAAACTGAAACTCTCAACTTTTAAACTGAGATGCAGAAATCTTGTGAAGCATCTGGTAAATTGTGATTTGACAGTATAATAACAATTGACAATAAAATAAAATAAAATAAAATGTCTAGAAACAGAGGTGGGTGCTTTTCAGAATGGTCAGATTCAGTATGAAATCTGCTCTCATAATGGAAATCCAGACCATTAATGGAAAGCCCAGACATAACAGACAACACATTTTAGGAAGGGGGGACGGGGTGCATAGACATCGTAGAAACCCAGGGCTTAGCCCAAGCAGTTTCATTTAAATAGAATGAGGGTTCCCCTTTATTTGTTTTTGTTCTTCATGGACAATTTTGTTAGACCGAAAAGATGCAGATAACCTTCGGGTAATTGAAAAAAGCCCCGTGGCCTAAGCCCATGGCCTAGTACCACCCCTGGGCTTTATTTTAAAGAACATTCTGGCTGGAAAATGGGATTTGATAAAAATCTCATCAAACTCAAGCCAGTGTTAATAATTTTGGAAGTACGGGAAGCATAAAAAGTTAGAAGCATAAAAAGTGCAACAGGTGTTCCATACTCACTACTCTGCATTTCAGAGTGCTTCATAGCACAGAGCATGGTGCTTTAAACAGAGCAATCTCCGGAAATAGCTAAGGCTTTGTACGGCATCTGACTTGATTACTGAAATGAACATCGCAGACTGAAGAAATTAAGACATGGATTCGAGGGCTTTATATGGAAAACATACTTGGTTGCAAATCCTCACCGACAACAAGAGGAGCTGCTCCTTGACTATAAATCTGTTCACCACTTACTGGATGGGGAGCACTCTTACACAGACTGCCTGGAACACCTATGTGAATGAGTGCAGCAGAAACTATTTTTGAGCAAATAAATAACTCATTCCAAAGAGTTCTGGCTTTGTGTGCAGCATTGGGAAGAGATGGGGTATGCTTTCCAGTTGAGGTTAACAATGGGACAATACACTTCTGAGAATAAAAACAACTTCAATCTCATCACAAGGGGGGAGCTGGTGGGTCTGGAGGGGAAACTCAGCAGAGATTTCAAACCCTCTGTGTGATGGTTTGGTCTGTTCCACTGTTTTAATTCATCGGCAGTGCAACATGCCAAGGCAATTCCAGCCATTGGATCTTCAGCTCTCATGTGCCATAACACAGAACCGTGTCTACTGGGGGCTTAATTATGGGTAATCTACATGATGTAGCTGACAGGTTTGGAAGTCCAGCTGTAGATGTACACTTCTGTGTGCATGAACCATGTTTAACCCTAACAAGTCCAGCAGCTGTTTAGTAATTACAATAGCTCGTAACTTTCCACTCGGGACGAATCATTTCAGAACAGTTTCCAAAAATAATACATATTTTTTTTTTAAAATACACCCGAGAAAACATCTGCAACTGAGACGGACTTCACTTATGATCGACTGTTGTAACGCAACACAAATTTGGCTGTATATACTTAATCTTACATCATGCTGTTTCCAGTTGTTAACCTTAGAAAAGCAAGGATCTGCAGCAGATTTACTTTGAAGACAAATGGAGCAGGATTAGTCTGCTAGGATAAAAGGATAAATGTAAAGTATGTAAGGAATAAAAGTGAGGGTAAGGGTTGAGCAGTTAATAACTTATTAAGAATGAATTCTGGGTAAGTGTATCAAATTAAAGTTTAAAAAAAAAAAGTGAATTATTTAATTAATGTATACATACAGTCAACATAGTAGATTGCTCTCCTTTTTTTAATATAGTACCGCTTTTCATAAATGGGTTTCAGTAGGGTTTCAACAATGTGTATCTGAGTATCTGTATCTTCTGTAATGCTGCAGAGTAGGAAGCCCGAGGAACATTTGTGAAACATCTTGGATTTTAAACAGGATGAAAAACATCCCATTGGAGATATCGTCTCCAATTACAAGACAGCAATTCATCAGTGGACCATGTGGCTCAGTAAACAATGGTGTGTTAGTAGGACATGCAAAATTGGAAAAGATGGCAAGTGTATGGAGTCATTTCTTGAATATACTATCTGGAACATCTGTCAAACAAAGTTATTTCAATGCCCTTCTGTTTTGAAACTAGGTGCATATCTGTGAGTGTGATAAGAATTAAAATAGTAAGAAATCCAGAAATCCAGTTTCCAACTTAAAAGTCTCAAAATGTCTTATTTCAAAATTTATAGACAGAATCTAAATCAAAATCTAAAATATATATGTATATATTTTTAAAAGTGTAAATATATGAACAAACCAAACAAATGAAGAATTATCAGAAAAGAAAAATCAGAAAAGGCTGCACCTGTCCCCGGTCCCATAAGCTAGAGCTCCGTGTCGGGAAGGGAAATGAAGAGCACACCTACCTCCCTGTAGAGAAGGCTGCAGCAGCGTGAGGAGCAGGAAGCTGAGAAGGAGTGCCATGACCATCCCGTTAGCCATCTCTCCTCGAAATGCACCGGCCCGATCCAAATCAGCTGGTTTTATTCTCAGAGAGCTAATTACCACTTCACAAAGTCTTGAAAAAAAAAAAGAAAAAAAAGTAAGAGAGTTTGGGGTGGGGGGAGGAAAAGACGCTGGACACGACGTAATTAAGAAAGGCCAAAGCCTTTGGTTCGATGGATCATTGCTCTTTTTTCTCTCCTGTGTCTGGTGTTGCTGTTTTTATTCTGGTCACTCCTGCCAACAGAGCTGAGCACTGCCAGATAGAGAGAGAGAGAGAGAGAGAGAGAGAGAGAGAGAGAGAGAGAGAAAGAGAGAGAGAGAGCTCTTTCCCACTCTCTCATCCAAAAATGATTTCAAGTGACTGCCAGACATTTGCATGGACTTTAAGAAAGCTTATCATTTTTATAAGTGAAAAAAGAAATAGAACTAAAAGCAATGCTTGCGTAATTGCGTTTACTCCGTAATTAGTTTCTGCAGGAAAAAATGAAGGTTTCTGATACACACACTCATACACACATATACACAGATCCTTAAGGGCCAAGCAAGGCTCATATTCCAGTAAGCACTGAGCCGTCTACTCAACAACAGCTCAGAGACAAGAAAAACTCTCAGCAAATACTTCTCCTAATGAGATCCAGGACAGACTGAAGTATGTAATAAATGAATGGAACAACTTGCACATTAATGTTGTAGAAAATTCAGACAAACCTGGTGCAAAAGAGACTGACAACAGTGCTCTCTGATGGTGGTTAGAGAGACAGTTAGGAAGAGGGAGACTTCTAGCAGGGCAGTGAGAAAGTGCTCCACGTCAGAGCGGGCAGTCTGGCTAACAGGTCATCCTAACAGACACCCTTGCGTTGTGTTTGGTGACAGCAAGACGTGAGCAGAGGTGTGGAGCGGCAGTGACACATCCGTCACCATTGCCAACTGTGAATAACAAACGACTACTGTAGTCCTCCTCATAACTCTCCTCAAGTGGCCTATAACTCAGATAATCGGGCAAGGGATCCGTCTTCTGGTGCTAATGGCTACAGGATGGCCTGTACCT
Organism: Acestrorhynchus altus; assembly: GCA_034509495.1. Lineage (NCBI taxonomy): Eukaryota > Metazoa > Chordata > Actinopteri > Characiformes > Acestrorhynchidae > Acestrorhynchus > Acestrorhynchus altus. The sequence continues at coordinate 12,318,311 of CM067502.1, read as the reverse complement.
GTGAGACCTCAAGCCTTGATAGTTGAGTCTCTACATTCTAACAAAAGTAACATGATCCATCCACCCTCATGCTTAACAGTTGGAGAGATGTTCTTTTCATGAAATTCATGAGACATACTTGTTTAGATGTTCCCTTCAAACATCCAATGCTATATTTTGAGGCAATGACATAGGAAAGATCATCTTCTGCTTAGAGGAGCCCAAGGCTGTTGATGGTGAGGATGAGCTGAGAGCTCATTATGGTGGGAGGCTTTGGTAAAAGTGAAATAAGGGTTCAAATGTCTTGGTCTATGCTGATATAACGATATGTATGCAAAACAGACCTTCCACATGACTGCCAAGACTCTGCAGGAAGGTTTTGCTGGGACACAGGGAGGGTCCACTGTTCCACAGAGCAGCATTGCATGCACAAATAGAATCTTCATCAAAGTGTCATAAGAATGAAAACTTATCTCTCTGTGTTTCCTTCAATAACCCTAACCCTAACCCTAACCCCAACTTTAAATGACAAGGAAATGGTTTTTAATTAGGAAAGAAAAAAAATGCTAGCTTTAACAGCATATTTACAGGAGAAACCATGTCAAAGAACTACGAGGGCAAATCCAAAGTAACACACAACTGCCATTTGCCCAACAACATGATCTGGAAAGAAAATACTGTAGGTCAAAACACAACCTCCATCAAGTGTTCAATATGATGGGGAATGACAGGGACATACAACGAATCACTGTGGAGAGATTAACTCCCAAACACCTGCACAATGCTTTGTCTTTACTCAGCATGTACGTGGTTGTTCTCCTCACACCTCATTGTCGACATACTTGTCACTCTCGTTTCCTCCTCATTGGCCCTATGGACACTGCCGTGTGTGCTCCAGGTTTGCTCTGAATTAGTTGAGAATCTGGCAAGAGTGTCAGCCTAGATCATTCTTAAATCTATGACACTCAGGCAGAGCTAGCAGATTCCCAAATAGTGGCATATTTAATTTAAAGAATTTTGTAATGCTCTTATTGAAGACGATAACCTTCAAAGCATGGATGAAGGTGGCTTTTATTATGGAAAATTTCCACAGTGGAGTGTAATTTTCTCCAGAATCACTGTTGCATCTTTATTAGAGATTAAATACAGTGAAACTGAAATTTTGAAGTTTGAAATTTACTTCAAAGACTTTATTGCCATTTGCATCATATGTGGTAAATAATGTGCAACAAAATTAAGTACTCAGGTTCCCAGTTACACCCCACAAACCCAATATATAAAAATATTATTGATATAGGTATTAGATAAAATAACAATAAAAATATAAATAAAGAGAAAATTCATATGTCCACAAAGTTGATTTGTGGCTGAAACTACCAACTACAAAGGGGAATATTTTTCATTAAACTATTCACAACTTCTTGGGGTGCACCAATATGGGAATTCCAGAAAATTCAACATTAACATCATATACATTCATAAAAACACCAGCATACATGAGAATTCTGGGGTTTTATGCATCAGGACATATTCAAGAATACAACAAATTACAGCATGTTATTTTCATTATCATGTAATTTTACCTTTACCTTTAAACCCTATGATGTTTTTGCTCCAAAACAGTACTTCTAGGAGACAGTCACACATTTCAGATACTGTTATTTTCAGGAAATCCTACACTACTGAAATCTGTCTTCAGTTGAGATTTAAATGTTAAAAGAATTTCAATATTTGCATGAATTTAACCTTGTTTGATCTAAATTAACTTGCAAAATTCATTCATAATGCAGAGTGGTTTGAGCTAAAACAGCATTCATTTTGATAAGATATTTGTAATGATTAGATTGGATATTTATAATAAGTTCCAAATACTTGATGGTGGTCCAGGTAAAAGAATAAACTGAATATCCTTTATCTATATATGTATGTATCAGTCCTTTTTATGACATTTATTCTGATATTTAAGCAAACACAAAACAGCCCCTACCTTCTCATTTTTGGTTATGACGCAACATCTGGATCCGTGACATCATTAGCCCCACCCACTCTTGCTGATCAGTCAGAGTCTGCATGTTTGAGCATGTACATATGGACAGAGTAGTAAGCATGCACTGGAAGGCTCCTTTGGCATTTAAACTGGGATTTGGATAGGGAAAGTCTTGCAGATTTTTATTTGTTACATATCATGATCCTCAGTTATGAAACCCTGAAAACAGCATGCAACATCCCGCAAAGGGTGAATCTTGGGTTCTATGAGTTAACACACCTGCAGCTGTGCAGAGACAGTGTGTGAAAAATTAAGCACACCCTTATTGCTTCCATGGAAATTGAGATGCTATGTAGGGCCCTATGATTTCAGTGATGATACATTTTTGATGGCACATATTTCCTTAAAGGAAAAAACACTGGAAACACCTAATAATCTGAAGGGGAAAAAGGAAATCAGTTAAAATGATAATGAGAAAAAATAAAATAGCATATGAGGAAAAAATGTGATGGATATGCTTAGGTATGTAGCAGACTGGTGCTGCTAATCAAATATTCTCGATTAATTGATCATCAGTAAATGTCCACCTTTATAAAAGCAGACACTTTGGCAGTGTGCTGGTCTAGAACATTCATGTTTGTGTTAAAACAATGCCAAGGAGAAAGACATCACCAATGATCTTAGAAAAGTAATTGTTGCGGCCCATCAATCTGGGAAGGGTCATAAGGCCAATCCCAAACAATATGAAGTCCATCATTCAACACTGAGAACAATTTTTTTACAAGTGGAAAACATTTAAGGCAGTTGAAGTCTTCCAAGAAGTGGACTTCCCAGCAAATTCACTCCAAAGTCAGAAACTGCAAAAAAAGAATCATCCCCTGTTATCATGTTAAGTTTTGAAGTTCGTACCAGTACAATTGAAAACAGATTGAACAAGGATAGCTTGTTTGGAAAGGTTGCCAGGTGAAAGCCTCTTCTTACTATAAAGAGGGTGGCAGCACTGCTTAAGTTCGCAAAGTAACATGTATTCAAACCATGAAATGGTGTCTTTTGGACAGCCCTAAATGGAGAAGTTTAAATTCACAGTGCTATTGTTAGCAAAAACCAAACACAGCATATACACACAAACATCTCAAACCAATTGTTAAGCATGATAGTGGAGGGATAATTATTTGGGCTGGTTTTTCAGCTCCACACAGCAAATTTGCCAGTGTTTAATTTAACACCTCGAGCCATTGAGTTGACCATGAACTCCACTACATACAAGGCATATAGAGTCAAATGTGAGGCATCTATCCAATAGTTAAAGCTAGGCCAAAATTGGGTCAGTCCAACAGCACAATGAGCCCAAGCATACTAAGGTGTTACAATGGCCCAAACCCATTATCCATTGTCCAGACCTCAGCCCAGTTAAGAGAGGTGTGCATAAACCTCATAAACCCGTGCCCCCAAAACTCAATGAACTGAATTGGCTGTACAGACGAGTGGGAAAAAATTCCTCCAGAATGATGTGAGACCGTGTACATGGGGTATATGCAGATTTTCACACATGGCTTTTCCATTCTGGCTGAGTTTTGTTGAAAAAATAACGACATGGTGGAGTCTGTGTTGGGGTGTTTGTTCAGTTCAGGTTGCATTTACTTAATTTTAAGAACTGCAGAGGACCAGATGTGTTTTATGTCCTGATGCATAAACCATATACTTCAAAGAGGATGTACTTTGATTTGAACATGGTTGTAAATATAATATACTATTATTATTTCTATAGAGTTTGTAATGCAGTCGGCAGCTCTAAAACACACCTGCATTAATAATACAAACTGTGCACAGTTCTTTTAACAAATCCCAGGAGATGATAGAAGATGCTGGTAAAGCCTATGTGAAGACAGCAAACAGGTCCAGGGACACATGAATAGCGCCATTCTCCTTTTGCTTACAGTAAATCATTAGCCAACACCCAAAGCATTATGAACTCTTGTGACCTCTCACCACATCCTGCTTAAGGGCATCAGTCCAGTGTTTAGTTTAAGACTCATAACTTTTCCCTAATGAGTCTCTGTTAGGACACTGAGTGCATTTTTTGGAAGTCAAAAGTGTTCACCTCTGTTTTTTGTCGGTTTCTCTATTTTAGCTCATGTCTGGTGCTTGTCCTTTCAGCATCTTGTTGTTGCCAGAAGACTGTGCTTGTTTATGTATTCGGGGAGTATGTGAATATTACGCAGGCCTACATTTGTCAAATAGTTGCATTGTAGAAGCATTCAACACTCAATTTTAAAAGTCTGGATACATTTTTTGGATTGTTTCTTGCTGAACACAGAGAATTATGGAGAAACGTTGTTGTAAAGTTTGTTTTCATTTTGTGTATTACCCAAACTATTGACACTGCTGCAAAGAAGGCCTCAATTATGAATTCATAGAAAGAATCTCGAAATTGTCCTGCTAATTCTCCCTGTGTTTCAAAATTAATGAAGAGCGGAGCATTGGAACATATTCTTTTGATTGCTCAATTTCTTGCAATCACAGATCATTTGAGCCAAACTGATAATTGAATCTCGTACACTTATATTCTTGGCAAGGCAACCTCTCCTTAATCGCAGCCAGCATTGGTGGTGGAAAGGCTATAGCGTGTTATTTAATGCAATTTCAATCAAGGCTACTTTGTATGAATAATGGATGGGACACGTAACATGAAGGCTACGTGCTGTAATAAGCTGAGGGGAAGCAGAGCAACAAGGTGCAGGGAATGACAGTGCCTACCGAGATGGGCTACTCCAGAAACAACAACCGTTCTACTTCCCTGCGTGAAGAAAAATACTTTGCTTGGGCGTTTGGCCGTTTTCCTTGGCGCAGTTTTACCCATGTGCATATTAAAATATGATTGAGTCATTTCTTAATACAAACTTATAAAAGAAGCAGACCATACTGATATTAACATTCAAGGGCAAATCCTTTGATCTCAAGACTTTCACTTTAAATGTTGATCAAGGTTTGATTAGATGAACAGCTAAAAGAATACAGATTGTCCCAAGCAAGTGTAGTATTCTATTGACAAGACATGACTCATTGTGATTCCAGTTACAAGGCAATGAATGCTACATCTTGGAGTGCAGGTTGTAAAGAAAAGCTTTAGCTTTAAGTGAAGTCAGTCAGGCTGGCTGGTAATTGCCATGGACCTTTATAACGACCCATAAATGATGCAATACCTAGCAGGAAAATGCTCACTTAATCCCTATTATTCAGTCAGATAATCATTTTATTTTTACTGTAACCTTAAATTGAGATATAACTACATAGTTGGGTTCATTTATAGCAGTGCATTACAGTACAGCATTACATTAATGGTAAAAATGCTAAACATTAAATCCACTTTTGATTGCTGGAAAACCTGGGACAAAACTGCAGTTTTACTCATGACAAATGTCTTCTCCAAAATCATAGAGTCTATACAGTAACACATGCCCCTGCTGCACATGCATGCAACATTAAAATGACTTATGCTTTTCTCAGACAGGGCAGTTGAACACAGCATGTTTTAATAAAGAACTATGAATAATGTTGTGTTTGCCATCAAAATATTGTGTGAAATAACAGAGCATGGCCATGTCTTGCAGTCCCCAAAAGGATAAAGTACTACCCAACAATATTTGTGTTAGTTACATGGTTTACACTTGTAACTGCCACCAACTGGCTGCCATTAAGTGACTGGTTTATGACCCTTAATGTTGTTTTATTGGTTTAGCCATGAATTAATGTTATCTGCTAATACCTTTCAGCCACCATTATGGCCTACTTGCTTCCACGGTATTGAACTAATATGGTCAAATATTCTTGGCCTCATGTCTACTTCTACTTGACAATATTCTCATGTCTATTTGTAGCAAGAAAGTCGGCAAGCTCTATCCCTGAGAAACTGAAAATAGACTGGGTAATAGATAAGACATTCAGAAGAAGCAGTTTGTAGAGTCGTATAAATGGCTAGACTGTTACTCACCAAGAAGGATTCTAAAGGTCAAAAACCATATCAGGAAGGTGAAACACTGGGTGAGTGCTAGGTGAAATGGGAAAAAATAAGGTTAGCCAAGGGCTGAAATACCAGTAGTTCCTTCACTTCACTTGTAACATCTCTTCTAACTAATAATTTCAATGCTTTATTGAAAAAATAAACACTAGAAATTGATTAAAAAAGATAACAAAAATATGAAATAATTTTATTTTAGTTATTTCTCCCTCAGCTCACATAAATAATACCTAATTTAGGCTGATAGTAATTCATAACACTGTGTAAATGATCAGGTGTTCAAGTAATTGAATATTGAATATTATTGCAATAAGAATTAAATCCTTTTTAATGCATGATATTGTACAGTGTACATTGGCAAAACAAAGACAGTAAAATGTGGATCAAAAAGGCTTATCCCGTTAATTCGTAAGTGTGGGCTCACAATTAACTCTTAGAATCTGAAACCCAAACTTTGTGGACAGTTACATGCTGTTTTCTAGGCTTCATCTATCAGGATCAGTGTAACCTAATTATATGATACACATATCACACCAAACTACAAGACCCTCTCTAACCATGGTGGTCTCATCATTGTATAATGAACTATCTGTGAGTAACCCAGCTCAGAAAACCCACTACAATTCACTTGTTTCCAATTGAATTAAAATACAGTGTAATCCCCATGTTAAAGCATATTTTCTGATTCACACTCTGGCCAGGAGAACTGCAGATGGTGCTCCCTCAGGCTGGAATGTCAACACAGCCCCAGTGTCACTCCAGCACAGGCCTGAACTGCTGGAAGGCCTCCAGCTTGCATTGCAGACAGTGGGCCAGGTTGCCAGATGTGGAACTTCTGCTATGACATTAGCTGTTGGGCAGCGCTTCATCCAGCTAACGTCATGTCCGAGCGACAGGGCTGTGCAGTTCACCTGATGGAAGTCAATTCAAGTATATGGCTATAAAATCATACATTGAGATATAATGGGAGTGTGTTGTTTTAACCATTTCTTAAACTGTGTTTGAGAAGCCCCAGTATTTACATTAACATTTACAGCATTTAGCAGATACCTTCTCCAAAGTAACTTGGAGAAGTTTTGAAATTGCTAAATCAAGTGCTAATACCTTGATACAAAGATCCAGAAGCTATTTACATACAATGCTTTATACTTGTTCCTGAATACAAAATCAACATCTGTAGAAATAAGATATTTAAATGAAATGTTTTGAAGTGTAATGTTGGAGTTAACTCTCCAGTGGGATCAAACGTTCACCACTTTGGGACCAAAGCGCATAGTGGCTTGAAAACTCGAAACTCGACTACTCAAAACAAAAGGACAAAATTGTGCCGTAGAAGCCCAGAAATTCCTGACAGTGTTCAAAGTAAAGGAGGGTGGGGTGCCAGTCTGTGAGTGCCAAGATCTTCACAAGATCCATTGTTTGCTGGTCCTTAGAGACTAACATTTTTCTGGAGAAACTTGAGAACATGTCTGATGTTATTAACTTGTTCATCTATTGAATAACTACAAATCGTCATTTTTCCAGGCAGATAAAAGCATATAAAAAAATATACCTTTGGAAGACAATTACGGCAGTCCATAGGGCATTAACAGGTACTCAGAGTGTCCCAATGGTGTAATGAATGCAGTCTGGCATTCAGCACCTTTCTGAATACAAATCAGGTTGTGGTCATCAGGGGTTGTAGGCAACCAAAATCCCCCTTTTCCCCATTATTTTATTTTGCCTCCAGTTGTGAACAGTGGATGTTTATGCAATGTGATCAATATATTTTGTATAACTGTGACTGGGATTAATGTTTTTTATTCATGTAGAAATCTAGGTCATTCATAGAGTTTATTTAATTATCCCTGCATTGCTAGTGCAACACAAAAGTGTTTTTCACTTCAGCATTCATTTGTAACAGACTGGGCTGGAGTATTGGGTAGAATGAAATGAAAGTTTCCTTGCATGACTGCATGACAGAACCAACCTGACTTGTATCCACTTAGACATCAAGTCACCTGTATAAGTCATTGTTGGCCAAAACCCTGTAAAAAGTTTGGAAAGCATGTGGTGCTGAACTACTCTCTAAGGAGAGCTACACAATCAGAAGTATGATGGATTTAATCATTACCTTAAACAGTTAGATTAAAACACTGCGTTGAAACCTGATACATATTCTTGGACCTACTATGTGGATATTGTGCAATACTCCATGTATTTCTCCACTTTGTAATCCATGGAGGAAATTCATCCCAAGAGCAAGAAATGAGTTTAGTTGCCAAGATCTCTACATTTTAATGATGTAGTGATCCACATTTTATCTACAGCATTACCCTGTTCCAAATATACAGTGTAGGACTATGTTGGCCTTAACTACTAGGCATTTTACTTTTCGAAGCCATTTGTTCTAAATACTCAGTTCTAAGTGGGAGGACAGTTCAAAGCTACTTTATGCAGACCACTTAACCCTTTAGAAGCAGAAGTTATTGTCATTTTCCACAGAACTCCCTCCACCTCTCCTCCCATTATGCTGTTCAGATGTAAGTTCATAATGAAATATTTAATTACATAGAAAGTTACACAATCAAGTTACACTGATTACATATTTATTACAATTTTCAGTTTGTATTTTAAAAAATTTGTCATTTTGTAAAACAAAACTCAACTTAAAATATTTTTATTTTATTCAATGTTTTGATTTGTCAAACTTTGGCCCATGCGTGCTTGCTATTTTTGTTATTTTACTTATTTTTCTCTATAATTACCTTGTGGCTACTCATTCTAACTGTGCCCTGAATGAGCTTGTGTGGTATTTCAGGGAAAAAAACACACAGCACATCCAACAAGAATGAGAGCCTTATACATATTTTATACACAAATTATAAAAATCATTATATAGCACAAATGTGCCAATATTACACACTGGTCTCTTTTACTATGTGCACCAAGAACAGGCACACAATGAAGCTCTTTTTTTAACCAATAAAGTACTGGCCAATAGGGACCTCCAGAAAGACGTTAACAGGTTAACTTGCTATTTGAAGTAGAAGAAACTCAAATGTTTAACCAATGGATCTTTATTAAATTAGAAATTTGTTTGGAAGTTGAAATGCTTGAGATGTTGCTTCTCACAACTAGCTTCTGTGTTGATTGACAACAGTGCATCAGTTTTTTAGTAGGGATGTGACTAGTGTCTTAGCACGGAGTTAATATATTAGCTTGTTTTTATATTTGGATTGTATTAAGCATAGCTCTGATTTCAATTGTTTGAAGTTTTTTGTAATCTAAATAATTTTTTATAATCTAAAATTCTAATGATTTTGAATAAACTTCTAATAAACTGAAAAGCAAAACATTGCCATAATTCTAGACGTTTTTTTTTTTGTTCTTGTAATAATCCTTTAAGACGCAATCAGTAATTAAACATTTCTGTGTACCTAGAACACATACACAGGGCTAACCCCCGCTTCTCACACAAGCAGATTATCAGTATCTTAAATGCTGCAAGCACCTTTCACTGGCTCACTTCACCCAAGCATTTACAAAATATCCTCCACACCTGCTCCCATCATACGCAAGGCTGACCTTTACAACGTACAATACTTGGAAGATCTAAAGAAATGTCATCTGATTCATAATAATGAAAAGAATAATATCAGAATGCTTGGAAGAATGCTCTGGGACTTGTCGACCACTTTTCTCAGGGCTCCTTGAACATATGAAGCGTGTTGGACTGCCAGAACAGACTCTTGGCAGCCGCATCCTTGTGGCGTACAGTTTCAGAGCGTGTAACCCGCCATGGAGAAAGAGGCTTAACTTATCTGAGCATGTCTGCAGCTGATTAGAGGACAAGTTTCAGATGGAGCCAGGTTGAGTAAAAGTGTGCACTGAAAAAGTCTCTCACTTGTGGAGACAGACAAGGCGTCAATGCATTCAAGCAAAGAAACATATTCTTACAGTGCACGTTTAAAAATGATGGGTGGTGGAAAGGGTGTTTTGAAGCAATGCCAGAATGTGAAAATCCTAAAGAACTTTGAAATGGATCCCTGATAACAAATGTCAGCAGACAATTCCGAGCCAAATCCAGGTCAGCTAATGTATTTAAATACTCAGCAACATGCAGAAAAGTCCATCAGTTAGTCAGTATCTTATCAGTTTAGGAACAGGGTCACGGTGGATCTAGATCCTACATGAAGTTATCAGACACAAGGCAGTAATACCCGTCCAGTGCCAGTCCATCACAAGGTACCACACACACACACACACACACGCACACACACACACGCACACACGCTGTTGGCTTCAACAGCTCTTCCCATGTTTGTGTGGATTTCCTCTGGGGAGTCTGGTTTCCCCCCACATTCCATTAAACTTGGAGACCACGTGAACTGGGTACACTAAATTGCCCTGGTGTATAAATGAGTGTGTGTGTGTGTGTGTGAATGTATGTCTGTATGTCGACAGCCGTTTTTTTCTGGTAGAGTACGCTGTCTGTGATTAGCTGCTGCTTCTCACTGGTGTGTGTTCTGAGTTTGACTGTATCTAGAAAGGCGCTCTATAAGTGTAACTTCATTCATTCATTTATTGTTTCTTTTTATTTATTTGGACTGCTGTCAAGTATTTTGAACAACCTATTTTTATAAATATTTCAGCTAAAAACACTCTGGCAGATCCATTTTTAACAATATATCTGAGATGTAAAGTGCTTATCAAAATATTTAAATGTCTACAAATATCAAAATTCTGTTAATATTTACATCTCAAATTAAGACAATTTTGAGTATTGTGAAAATAGCTATTAGTTTTGTATTCAAATACAACAAAAACTGTAAAAATGTCATTTTTGTTAGATTGTCTCCATTACAAATGAGAATAATTAGAACAAAGGGGCTGTGAAATCAGGCTCTTAATGCAAAGCAGTAGACGTGATAGCAGAAATAGCAATGTTTTGACATTGGGCCCAAGTGGCTGTGGTTTGATTCAGTGCATTCTTTTTTCATATCCATCATTGTGTTGACTGTTCACTAAGATTGATTGTTTTTGGGAAACTCACTGTACATTGCAATGAAGCATGAAGTTCTTGTTCACCATCAGACTTTGTTATTGTAAAATGAGGCCAAGATTGATAAACTTTTCCAAGCTGCATCTTAAGAAGTCAATAAGTTCTTCACTTCAGATCGTTTCTTTACGATCAGGTGGTGCCAGCTTATAGGGCCACACAAAGGAAATGCAAGTCCACAGGAGATATCCTGGTGAGTGTTTATCCAAAGTCTGCTGCCTGTGTGTGACTTTAGGAAGGACGGAGTTTCATTACCTCTCAGGGGATGGAAAGAAACAGATCAATTCCTGATTTCCATTCCAGATAAGATGGCTTGTTCTCACACTTTACCCACGCCAGCTCAGGGTGGGTCCGTCTCAGCAGGAGCCAACAAGCTGCCTTCTTGAACAATTGGGGAAGGAACGGGTCACATCCACCTCAGGAACCAATTAAGAGCCTAATCAATCACCAAGAAAATGGACCTTCTGGACTTGCCCCGAAACATTCAACCACCACAAGCTTCACTCACACTCGCCCCACCAAAGCTGGCACTGATCTACAGGATGACATAATGCAATGTAATATATTGAGCAAGGGGAACCGTGGCGGAAGACTTGAGCACAATGCTCACTCCATGGGTAATGGAAGGAAGGGGCTTTATTTCAAATGGAACAGGGTTTCCACTTTCTGCACTTATCATTACCACAGGAAAGGGTGAGGCTCAATGTTTGGCTGACTTCAGACCTTCTAAGAATGCAGTGGTTCAGCTTTGTATGTGAATTGTAACTCCATATACAGTACATACAGTTCATGTGTACAAATAATCCTAAACGCAAGCTTGGAGGACATGTATTTCTTTATGCCGATTCCACTTTTTATGGCTTCACTTTCTGTCTGCTGTAGAAAAAAACATTGAGAGAGAGAGAGAAGTAAGAGAAGGTCAAGAGTTTGACGACGCATTTCGAACCAGTGCCAAGCGGAACATTTGGCCAACTGTACAATGTCCAACAGCAGCATTGTGTTACATGTCCGTCTAGAAATCCAACATTTTCTCTCCAGACTGGCATGACAATGATATGAAAACATGGAGGCCTAATCAAGGCAATGTTTCAGTTGGCTTGTGCACAGAAATGCAGTCTTTGAAATCCAAACTATGAGGCATATAATTATTTAGTGTCCTAAATAAAGTAAAGCAAGCTGGTAATGAAGAGAATTCCCAAACAGGCCAGAGCGATCTTACTAGAGACAGCCATTAAATGCAAGTCAACAAAGTGGCCAATTTTGCAGCATTGTAAAACTGATTACTCTAATAATGCTGTTCGTGGTGTAGAAGCACATGTTTTATGGCTAGAAAAACACTGTGGCGTAATGCAACCAGCCTCGGTCACACTAGGAGTCCTGTTCTGTGATGTCTGCGTGTATTTCCATGACTAACACTTGATACTAGTGCTACGGACAGTGGAGTTAGCAGGCAAGAACAGACAGAAAAAAGAGAAAAAGTGAAATATAGAATAACTAAAGGATCTAAAATAATGAGTGAATATGGTAGACAATGGTGAAAATTAAATAACTACTTAATTTTCTAATAAATATTATTAAATAATACTATTTGTCTGATTAGAACCTCAGTGACTAAGTCCCATGTGTGCACACCACAGTGGGTTAAAAAAAGTATAATTAGTATTACTATTACTTATTCCAGAGGACATGAATTCTGCACTGTTTTCTGTGGGAAAAAATGCACGTTCAAAAAAGAATACAAATAATCTTTGGTGCACTGCTGTGCTTGAATTTAGGGTACAAATATTTGAAATGGTTGAAATGACTCTCAAAGCCAAGCAGAAGTAAAGACCCCATCACCCCTTCAAAAAATAAATAAATAAATAAATAAATTAAATAAATTAAAAAATACAACAACAACAAAGTTTTATGGTCCTTTTATGATCTATCGGGCCATTAAAATGCTATCTTTCAGCATTTTAAATAATTTGGAATTAAAAAGCACTTCTAAAAGTTACGTTAATGATTTTTAATGCTAAAACCCAAGATTCACACTTTGCATGCAGTTACATGCTGTTTTCTGTCAAGATCAGAGTAACCTACAGTCCTGAGAAGGAATAATCCTGACAGATAGATAATTAACAAAAATAATAAATGATATTCAGGGGTTTTTTTTATTGTTTTTTATTGGTTTTTTTACTGTCAAATATATTGAAGAACCTCTTATCTTTGAAGAACCTCTTACCTCTTATCTTTATTATAAATATCCTTGTCAATCAAATCATTACCAATAACCTCTAAATGGTCAATTCCCAACAGAATTTCTGACATTTATTTAAAGTGCTTTTTAGTCCTAATAAGCAAAAGAAAATAAATAAATGGAGGACATACTTTTTAATCAAAACATCAAATCCAAACAACTATTTAAATTCTGTTAATTTTTACATCTCAAATGAAGATGAATTTGAGTAGCCTAGCATCTCCTGAAAATAACTATATCTGACATATATGTCTCATATAAATACTTTTCTAATTTTAAGGTGAATAAGTGCATGTCAAATTATGAAAACAAACCACAGTGTTGGTCTGGAGTTGTAAAGGTGAAAAGACGTTTTTAAAAGACAGTTTTATGTTTGATTATATCACCTCCATCTTTCACTATAGTGCAAATGAAGCTCAAATGTCCATATGTTTAGTCAAATGTGTTCATGGGGTGTCCTATCTTTTTCACATGACTGTATATTCATTATTAGAGGTTTTGTTTTGTACAGTGAATCAACATAAGCAAGAATTAAGTGCAAATAGAGAAACATGTGTCTGATTAGCCTGAACAAGTATATCAATGGGTGTTTTCAAGCTTTAATGACAAGCTCATCACTCAAGTGTAGCATGTGTTCTGTTAAAGAATATACAGAAATGACCTTGCAGTGTTGGAATGTTTTGCATGTACTGGCCCTACACACTTAAATGAGGGTGAAAATTATGGTCCCACTGGGTTTCAACTTAACAAGTCCAACTTAAAGCAGCATGAGTACAGAGCATTTGCAGAGCAATTATCTATATGTATGAAACCTTGAGAACAGTCCCCTGGAAAAAGGATCCAATGTTGTTACACAGAAAGCTCAAAATTATGAGGTTTTACAAAACTGTCAGTTTTGCCATTGATTTGCGCAAATGTATGATTAACATCATGAAATTATTTCCTAATGCCACTAATTTAGCAGAGTTATTATTGACAGATATGTATTTTGCTAAATCTATTTCTGGAAACAAGCCCATAGATTTGCAAAGCAGACTGAAAGCTGGTAACTGCCTGAACAATAACTCTTTCCTTCACTTAACTGGACGATGTTCCAACAGTGGCCCACTGTGGTACGGCTACCAGTGCCAAAGACGTTTGCTAAATTTCATGCTGCCTTACTGATTGGCCTGAGAGGAGAACCACAGCAGGTGCTTGGCCGCCTTAATTTCCGACTCTCTCCTGCTGAATATGAATCACTGAATGTAGTGTTGTTGCATCTTCTTGTCACACAAGATTTGTTACTTAAAGTATGTGCGACACTTCCCTTTACATAGTTTCATTACAGGCCTGGGTTTGTGTGTTTGCTCCCTGCTCAGGCCACTGTCTGTGAGGAGTTTGGTGTGTTCTCCCTGTGTCCGTATGGTTTATTGCTCAAAAAAAAAATCAGAAATCCAGAATCTCAAATTATTTGAATGTTTTTAAGCTATATAAGACGCTATAGAACTGCTGGAAAAGAAAATCGGAATCTCCATACAGCTTGACAGCAGATGGAAGTTCTAAAATCTTCTGGTAGATGTTGTGTTCAACCATCACAGACTGTGGAAACTTGATAATGGACTTCTGATGCCTTGGATTCTGTGCCACTACACTCTTCCTCCAGACTCAAGGAACTTGAGTCAAGTTAAGACTTGATTTCCAAAGGAAATGCAGAATTTGCTTTAATCTGAAAGGAGAAGCACTGACCAGTTATTTTACTCCTTAGCCCAGGTAAGATGCTTCTGACGTTGTTGGTGCTTCAGGACGATATTCAGAATGCTGCACTGGTAGCCACTTTCCTGGAGACGTCTGTAAGCGCTTTCCATGAAAAGAACTCTGGCTTTTGAACTGGTTCCGTTCAGGCTTATAGTAACCTTGGTTTTTTAACAAACCATCCATTTACACTTAGTGGAGCTGAGGATACATCACAGAAAACATCATCAACAGGGGCATTGCACAGCGTCAGTAAATTGAAGTGAGACGATAGGGCAGCATACAGACCATCTGCAAACATATGTGAAACATATATGAAATGGCTTCTTGCTCCTGTACAACTAGACATGGCCAGGCTAAAAGAAACCCAATCTTTGGTTCCCACTGCAAACAAACCTTTCAGGTTCTGGAACTTATTTTTGTTGGAGGAAATGTGCCAATTTCCTCCAAATTAGGTTCACAAACCAGGCTGTGTTTATTAGTAGTTCCACTCTCATTTTGACAGAGTTAAAGTCAGACAATTAAAAAAAACCTCCATGTGCAGATCTCTATAGTGCAAGCAGTTGTAATCATATACTAGCACATTTATCACTTGTATCCTGTTAGCATGCAAACAGAACACAATATCTTGTGTAACTGAGCTGTGACTGATTTCCTCTGAACAATACATCCCAGTGCATCAGTGCAATACATCACAAACATGTCACAAGGAAAAGGTTGAAGATTTAGGATCTGTGGAAATTATGCATAACCACTGTAACATTTCAATTTGAATTACTATTTGTAACAAATGTGGTTGGGCTGGCCCGACTGCATTTTATTCATAACATTAATGTAGCTCATTAGAGAATATGCACACAGTTGACAAGCTCTGTGTGGCCTCTCAGTTTGGAGTTCAAAGAGACTGCACAAGAACAATGATTTGCTCTGAGCATTACATCCCAGGGATCTTCAAAAAAAAAAAAAAAAACGAGTCTATGCTACCACAAGAAAGGCTCAAAGGCATTGGTGTAAGAAGGAAGAATGCTAGTGTCAGGTGTGGATGCAGGGCAAGATGCATCCATCTGGAGGGCTTGAGAGCCAGCCATAAGCTACAGTCCAAAACCTGAGTTGCAGCAGAGGTAGGGAGGGTCCTCTGTAGGACTGTTCTGCAATGGCTCCTTCTTAATAGCCTGTTGGATTGCACTGCTATTGGCAAGGAAGATAAAGTTTACCAGGAACAATAATATGATATGAGCAATAATTATTGAGCTACACATTGAGAAGTAGTGTATGACGCAACATGCCAGATGTGATAATCCATCCCATGCAGCTTGAACATTCTCACTCACTTTCTGCAGATTCTGCAGACACATTTCAATTAGAGATAGGTCTGATAATGTGACTGGCAATGGCATAGTATCTGTGTCTTCAAGGCGAGTTCAGAATGTGGACAAGCATTGTACTGTTGGAGTAGCGCAACGGGTGTATGTTCAGAAAAGGTAGGAGCACTGGTTGCTGAACCTCATTAATGAACCTTACTAATGAACTTTGGGCTGTCAAAGTGTCTGTAACAAAGACCAAAGTTGATCTGGCATTGTATGAAACTGCAGCAAACCATTGATCTTGATGCCTCCACACACATATTTGTTGGTTGTCTCCACCAAGACAAAACAGGACTCATCATTGAAGATGACCAGTTGCCATTCGGAGTGACTCCATGACATTCAGGCATGACAAAATTGCAGTCTTGCATTGCAGTTGGTTGACTGAACACTTTTTTATGTTAAGTGTATATTTACTAAAACCAAAAGAAGAATAGTTAGCTAGTTTAGCAGGTATTAGTCAGAGTAAAACAATGCTGGCATCTCTAAAACTGCAGCATGCCTTGGAACCACTAGTGTGGAACGGCTGGACTAGAACTGTGGCAGACTCATTAGCTAGGCAGATGAATGATGTGGGAGCTGGAAGTCCCCAGTGGGAGCTGGAAGTGCTTCTCCTCTGCCTCTTGCTTGGCAAGTCCTATACACCTTGCCTGGCTTGCCTCCTGTGGTTTGTTCCCTTTGTGTTTTACCCAAGTGTGGCACTCATGTGTGAACTCATGCCCAGGTCCTGGCCAGCTGCTATCACTACACCTTTGTCCCCCCAACATGGAGAGTGAATTCCCTGGGCAGTTACTAAAACTAACATGGCAGGTCGGATGTTTGCTTAAACTGAGGTCACAGCAGATAAAAGGCTGACTGTGTTGGTGTAGCTTTCTCGGGTAACATTCTCTGAGCCATCTTCTCTTTGAGATGCCGAGAGGCTGCTTTGTCCAGTCGAGACTCCCTGAGGTCTTTATTAACATAAGGGAGCGACATCAAGCAAAATTCCGAAGTCACAACTTCTGACCCCCTCCCCAACACCCACCCCCCAAGGCCAGTCTGTTGCATATTAGCTCAAAAGTTCTCATAACCTTCTTTCTACTACATGTTTCTCTACATTTTAGAGAAACATTCTTCTCATTGATCTAGAAACAAGAAGAGACATTTGGAATTTAAGGGAAAATGACAACTGCACTCTGGAATATTACAGTTGGTCTCCCTGCTGAGTGCTGATGTCATTCCCAGACACAAGTTCTCACAATAACCTTCCTCTGAATAACTCATAACATTTCAGCCAGCATAAACTGAACTTTAACATAAATGGAAAAGCATAATGGAGATGTCTGTATGTGGTGGCTCTTGATGCACTGACACCAACCTCCACTCCTTGTGAAGCTCTCTCAAGTTCTTGAATCCACTGTGGTCATCTGTGTTGCTTGTTCACCTTTCCCATCACATTTTCCCCTTCCAGTCAACTTTAGATTAATATACTTTGATCCATCACTCTGACAACACCCAGCAATCATCTTTTTGTAGAGGGCATCAGTGATTGTCTTCTAGACATCTGTCAGGTCAGCAGTCCATGATTGTGGTTGTAAGTGGCGAACTTGACAGGGTATTTAAACTCGAAATGAAATATTTTAATAATTTGAGAAACTTGATTTCTGATTTTCAAGCTCTATAAACTATGGTCAATGATAAATAAAGAGTACAAGAAAATAGGCCTGAAACTGGGGCATTGCTGGCTCCCCAAACCCCATCTCCTGGTCGAACAAGAACAAGTTATCAACCCACATTCCCTGGAACCTGACCAAATGAAAAATACCACTGGGGACCACACCACCCACTGCGGTTGAACAAAACACCTTGTGTGTTTGAAATATTTCACTTTACATGAAATGAATATAGAATATATGATAGTTTGCCTTTTAAATTAAATTATCAAAAAACAATTGATTTTAACATTATTGAATTTTACAGTATCTTCAGAGAGATATCCACAGATCTGTCCACAGCACCACTATGTCACATTACATTTGGTGTGAATAATAATAGAGGCTCCACTGTTTTAGCAGGTGTTGAGCTTTTAATGCTCTATACAGCTGCAGGTTGTACTAGAGCAGTACTGCTGACCCCTCATGAGAACAACTGTGTTAAAATTTCATCATGTTAAGCACATTTATTTTTTACCTTCAGATGTTCAACAAATAAAGTGCTGATTTACTTTCAGAGCACACAGACACCACTGTATGGCCTACACTTACAGAGCTTTACTGCCTTGTTTGAATATGTAACGGTTTGGTACAGATGTACAGCAAAGGCCAAGCACAATCGTACAGTGACTTAATGGACTGAATTGCTTTGAGATGAATCAGATTTTCAACAGGTGGCCCCTCTTGAATGGCGTTCAACTAGGCTGCTGAAATCTAAACATCCTCCAAAGTCAAAGGAGTCTTGTGAGCTCACAGAACACTGCCAGATCCACAGTCCTCTGACATAATTGCTTCAATCCCACGTTTCAGTTCCCCTGGCCTCCTGGGACTATAGTATTGCTGTCTGCGGACGTTCGTGGTTGTGGTGCAGATGCAAGCTGGAGCCAGCGTAGACTATTTGCCAGCACCTGGGCGCTCCCCGAAGCCCTTCACATGTGAGTGGTGTAATTTGCAGTCTGGGGAGATCATCAGATAATGTATGATAACTCAGTGAGCACTGTGATGCCTGCAGTCCTGCATGCCAGTCCGGCCCCCAAGAGCTTCAGCTACCCTGTTTGTGAGAACCTTGATGGCTCTCACAATTGGAGTGCTGTATTCTGTCTGCCTTCCAGCCTGAGTAAATTTGAATAAAGAAAATGGCATTCTTTGAGATTGAGGTGAACATTTGGTAGAACATTGAAACTCTGCATCAAATTACTGAGACCTTGGTATACTGTTAAATGTACAGTTGATCCTTGAGGAACCTTTGCATGTTATATTATTTCAAACAGTGGAGGAACCTCTTAAAGTGCTTCAAAGAACCATCAATAAAGGGACAAGGGTTTCTTGACGGTTCCTTGAAGCACTTTGAGGTTGCTCCAAAGTTTCATATTGAAGAACCTAAGGTTCCTCAAGGCTCTTGTAATTTTGTGACCCTTCAGTAGCACCTTGATTTTTAACAGCATATACTGTAAAAAGTACAAGGTCTTTCAGGAAACATTGCATGATATTCAATTTGAAAAATGGGAGGAACCTCTGTTCTGGGTGTTTCAAAGAATCTCCCAGAAAAGCAGGAAATGTACATTAGTTTCACAAAAAGCTTCTCAATTTCTTGTTTTCCTTATGATATTGCAACCCAAAGCCCATCCGAGCTAAAGGCCGTGTTCAGCATAACTTATCATGTCCCGGAATTTCACTTGACAATAGTCTTAAATCAGCTGTGTTTACTGAAGCAAATATGTTGTGCATATGTCCCACAACATCCTTCCTCTACCGTCCAAACAGAGAGTCTTTTTGTTTTATTTCTCATCGCCTGAAGCCAGCGCTGTAAAACATTACGCAAATCAGTGTATCCGCAGAAAAGCCCACCTCTTCTCCAGTGCAATGTCCTTTGTGGTGGGACAGACTGCCAAGCAGCATTTTTGCTCTCTGTCCCCTAATGAAGTTGTTCGGATTAGTGTGCAGTGTAACTGTGATCTCAGAGGGAATGCGGGGTGAACGTTCTCCAAATGTCTAGATTCATCTTCATGAAACATTGCGAACTAAAGCCTGCATTTCTATGGGGAATAAAGTCCCTAACTATTGTCTTTGATTCAGTGGACTAACTACCTTCTCATTTTCTGCCGGAAAAAGCTGAACGTGTAAAATGTTGTCTTTGGCCACCAAGTGATACACCCTGCAATGGACCAGCAGGACATGTGGAGGACAAGTCAGCATCATCAGCATCATGTTTCTAAACACTGAGCCTGGCCAAGTGAGGGAGTAATAGAGAATGAGTCCGTTCAATCTCCAACTCGCATCTGAACAGAGTGAGCAAGATCATCATCTATCAGAGGAGCCACAAATCTAACGCCAGGCTTTCCAATTCAATGTCTCAACATAGAGAACAACATAAAGATCCTATTCAAGTCCTGTTGTTGATTATGGCAGAGTTCTTTGGCCTGGGCATCCCCCGAGGGACTAAGACTGATTTACTCCAGGTTCACAAGGAAGTGTGGAGGCCATGCATCATCTGATGTGATCACAGAGTCTGCGTTAGGACAAAGTCTAACTAGTAACATCTGAGTTTAGATTACTGTATAATAACTGACACCTACAGGGATGGGTGAGAAGGGAGCGGATGCATTTTTTCTACTTTACATTAAAATTTCAGAACATCCAACGAGTTTGTTTCCAGGGCAGGTGTTTTCATTTATCTGCCACCCCAGTCATTAAGTGCTTTGCAAAGTGTGAATATTTTTATACCAATAAAAACTCTTGTTTCTTAGACCAACGGAGATAGATTCAATTCAATGAACTATTAAAAGAAGATAATAAAACCTAAGATAATTCAAATATAGTCATTGGATATCAGTATGTAAATTGATAATGAAGCGGTGTTCCCTCAGGAGACACATTGGGAGCACCCACACTTATATAAGTTGTGAGGGAGGCTGAACACTGGTCAGCATGCTCATGGCAAGGTGATATTTTATTGAGTTTCAGTAAGGCATGAGTATGTGCTGATCAATAGGACAACAGTGTAACATGTGGACCAGGTCAGATGGCCTGGTGTATTATCCTGCTGGAATATCACATTGTTGTGAGGGTACATGAAATTCATGAAGGTCTACAAATGGTCATCAATCAGTGAAAAATAGTGGCACCAGCCAATTACATATTTAGGAGGACCAGTGGACCCAACCCATGCCATGAGAATAAACTCCACACCAGTATGGCACCACCACCAGCCTGCACAGTGCTTTGTTGACAACAGGGATGGATGTTTTCCTTTATTTGATTCCCACAATTATGCCTCGATTAAACTCAATTAAACAAAGATAAATCATGTCTCCTTGCCTGGCTGGCCAGTGTTCAATCTCACTTGCAAGATAACACATTTACCAAGGTGTGGTGTTCCCAAGCTGTCCTCTGAGATAATGGCATGTTATAATCAATTTCCATACGGATATCCCATGACTTTTGATATATACCAGTGTTAATCACTTCAATGTTACTGGTGCCCAAAAAACAGCTCTAAACTATTCATACCCTCACTGGACAAAAATGTTGTCACCTTGGTGTTTAAGGTGGTAGTAAATTTGGGCTCCTGCACATGGCACTGCACAAGGATAATTGAGATTGAGAAGTGGTGGTACAGTGCATTCTTGTTCGATGTGTAGGAAATGGGTCACAAAGCAGATGGTAATAATTGCCTTAAAGGAGTGATAGTATTTGGGCGTACCAAAGGCCATAGTGTGAAAAACGTAGCTGAGGTGTATGGAAGCATACAATCATAGAGGTCATAGACCCCATAGAAGCCTGATCCTGCATGTGTAACACCATCTGCAAAAGCCTGAATTTACCAGCATCTTAAACATGCAAGGAGATAAATTTCTTGCCATTTTAATTTGGCATCGGAGTCCTATAGTATGTCCTATAGTATTATAGTACACAGTTCTGGAGATCAACAATAAGTGCACATTTTCTGTTCAGTCAATGAAGGTTTGTTCCTAGTTGCTGTAATAAGTCGTTCCACTACAAGGTAAATCTTCATAGCGCACACTTCATTGAATCAAGGTGTGGCCTGTTATCACAATTATTTATCACACCTTGACCCCATTAGTCCTTTTAAGTGCTGAGCCTGTTTTTCTTCTTTGACTAGTTAGCCATAAAAGCCTGCTACCTGCCAAGCTTTAGTTCTGCTCATCAAAGCTTGGCCTACAAACAGAGAATGAGGTTTTAAAATGTGCCTCACATGAGGAATCAGACACTGCCTCGTGTGAGGGATGAAATATTTAATCTTTCTCTGCCCCTGAGAATGTTTCAGAGCATCCTTCATGAGGGAATGACCTAACTTCCAAACCCGCATACTGGCAGTTAAAGGAGAGTCTTGTTTGCGATCAGGAGATGGATGTGGTTCCTGGAATGGTGTTAGGGCTGTTTAATGTAGCGGATCTTGTATGTAATGTCTGCTCAATCTCCTGCAGACCTGTGATGTGAGTCATGCCATTCACTCTACGGGCCTAAAATCCAATGAAGCTCAGAACTGCCAGCTTGAGACTGGGCTCCCAACGGGAAGCAAAATACAATTTCTGCTTACAGCGCCTCCTATTGCGTCAGCTGTGCAAGCATGACATATGGAAAATGTGACACATTTCCAGTCACTGTGAAGTACCAGTCTTTGCCCGTGTCTTGATTGCCCTGTGTGCTGTTTTTGTCATGGTGGGTGAAAGTGTAAAATCATTCAGGGGCAAAGCCAACAGGTGATACATAACTTTATTATAGAACACCAATATTTCCACACTGTTCAACCAAAACCAGCAACATTATGAAAAATAATCAATGTGGCCTACCGTCAGGGACATGAACTGAGCAGACGTAGGAGGAATGAAGCAGAAGTACGTGCAGGGGTTTAATGACTTGCAGACAAGATAACAAAGATACATGAAACTAGATAAAGAGGTAACAGAACAACCAGATCAAAGGGAACACGATGACATAA
This sequence comes from Acestrorhynchus altus, assembly GCA_034509495.1. Taxonomy (NCBI): domain Eukaryota; kingdom Metazoa; phylum Chordata; class Actinopteri; order Characiformes; family Acestrorhynchidae; genus Acestrorhynchus; species Acestrorhynchus altus. The sequence goes on along the minus strand of CM067502.1, from coordinate 12,295,298 downwards.
CCAGTAGACTCTCAAGGATGGACTGAAACAGAAGGACTTAAATAACAAGACATAATTACCAACACCTGCACATGATGACAAGTGGGACATAGCTTGGAATGGGCGGAAACGGGACATGTGCTTAGAAGCATGAGGGGAGATAAATAAAACAAGGGCGAGACCAGGGTGTCATTTCCTTTGTCCAACCAGGGGTTCATCCTTTGTTCATTTCATCATTTATTTGAATAGGGAGGACAAAAAAAAAAAACAAAGCTATTGATAAAAAGACGTGGGGCTATAGTCCTATAGCCGGGGCCCAGTACCACCCCTGCATCTAACCTAGAATGACAGTGACGTAGTGAGGTCTTCTGATGTTGATATTTTGTTGGTTTTAATTTGTAATAATAGGTAACCAAAATGTAACATCTTCCAAATGTCACATGTCCATGTCATATTTATTCCATAGTCCATACTAGAAAGGGTTGATTCTTTAATTCTTAGAACATGATCCCATACTGAGGAACATTATATGGACAAAAGCATTGGGACACCTGCTCCTTCACTGTTTCTTCTGAAATTAAAAAGAGTTTATGCTTAATTTGTTTCAAGTAACTCTACTATCTAGGGAAGACCTATTAGATTTTAGACCATTGTTGTGAGAATTGGATTGAATTCTATAACAAAAGCATTAAATCAGTATGATGGATGATCAACACCCCACCTCATCAACAACTCTTCAACTCATCCCAAAAGTATTGGATGGAGCAGCATCATTCCAGAGAACATAGTTCCACTGCTCCACAAATACCCTCAATGCTGGGGTACTATATACCCCTCTAGCACATGCCTGGCTGTTCACTCTCTTTCTTTGTTCACACAGTGTTCAAATGTCAGAAGTTCTGAATGGGATAATAGTAATACATTCATACATAATTAATAAAAAAGGAAAGGCTTTTATTTAATTTGGACTACTGTCAAGTATTATGAAGAACTTGTTAACTTATAAACATTCTTGTCAATCTAATCTTAATTTTGCATCTAAGAGAACATCTGGCATTTATGACTGTATCCTATACATACTTTCTAAGTATCCTGCAAGAGTTAAGGTATCCTGATGATAAATTTAAAGGCAAAGACTTAAATTAACTTTCTACATTATTAAAGACAACTGAACATGCTGCTATCTCAGACTTATTTATTAAAAAGCAAATTAGTCATGCTTCTGAGTATTTTATGGCCATCAATAAAATTAGAGGTAATAGCTTGGTTGTTGGTTTTCCAGGAGGGACCAATGAATGACTTAATTAAACCATTAAACCATCTGCACTTCCTTTGAATGAAAACATCCTGTTGCAATTTATGACCCACATGTGTATAAATATTCTTGTTGTTCAGATAAAACTTTTATACCCTGGTAGCTGTAAGACCAGTGAACAGCATAGGCAGAGTACACATTTGGGATCAGCTCAAGATCAATTGAGTTTTTTTTTTATTTGTCTTCAAAATACACTCCAAAAAAATAACACACCAAGAAAGAGTTGTTGGAATGAAATGGATGGTGGATGGTAGCTTGATAAGCATAAAATTCTCATTTAGTTCAACAATTCATCTGAAATGGCTATTGGCTAATTGATCCAGAGGTGTAGATGCTGTCTGCAGTTTTTGTATTCAACTGTGTGGAGCATGGGCACGGGCCGTACCCAACTACAACAGTACAGAAGGAAAGACAGGTTCCGGCTGCCAGGGCAGGTGACTTTTCAGCTGACTCAAGGGAGTGCTTTTGTGTGTCTTTATTCAGACATTCTTTCCACCTCTGCTAACATGTTCCCTGGGAGTTAAGGCCAGAGAAAACCATTGGCTTTATCTGTTTTAATTCTCCTTCAATATTGAACAATTGAATGTTGTGAGCACAAACTCTCTCGGCTGCTTTTCAAAATGCTGCAGAGGCCTAGACCTTAGAGCTCCTTTGCGACTTGTTAATGGCAAATAACTGTGCCGGGTCCATTGGCTGTTCCTTCAGGTCATGTTTCTGTATAAAGCTGCATCCGCTCTGAGGACAGAGGCAGACTTTGCTGAGGGACAAGTGGGACATACCTCAGCAACGTGATGTCTGAGCTGGGAGCAGTACAAACTTGGAACAGTGGCAACTGGCACTGAAGGAGCTATAGCATGCTTGGGGATGCTCTGTGCTGTTTGGCTTTTCTTTTCATGAGTGAACTTGGTACCCAAACCTCCTTAGTGGCAGCAGTAAAGCAATCAAAGCTCTGCAGAGAAGGACAAACAAAAAAAGAGTGATGGGATCTCAGACATGATGTTTACTCAAGTAGGACAATGTTGTATCTTAATAAAATTAAGTATATGTTAAATAAACTCAAATGGTTGCACAAAATAAATTTCCCTTAAACCATTTAAGTTTAAAAAATTCAAATAATTTGATGTAAATAAAATAACCTTGAACTGAGTACATACAATGCACATTAAATGTTCTATGTACAGTAGTGCATAAAGGTTTGTGAAATGTTTGGAATTTTCTATATTTCTGCTTACATGGAACCTAAAACTTAACATATCAGATTTTCACTATAAGTAGATAGTGAATGATAGTAGACAATAGGATAATCATGTAAAGGAGAACCATGTAAAACATATTCTGGCCCAGATAGAGCAAAACAGACCCAAACACCTAACACCACCATGTTCCACAGAAGAGATGTTTTTTAATGATAATTTTTTATTCTCCTAACATATAATTTAAACCTATAATATTTATTATGATCTCATACGTCCACAAAACATTGTTCCAGTAGCCTTCTGGCTTATCCATTTGATATTTAGCAAACTTCAGATGGGCAGCAATCTTCATTTTGGAGAGTAGCAGCTTTCTCCTTGCTACCCTGCCATGCATCCCATTGTTGTTCATTATTCTCCTGATGGTGGACTCGAGAACATTAAGATTAACCAAATGTGAGAAAGTGGCTTAGATGTTTACTTAGAAGTTCTTTTTTGGAGGGTAATAATAATCTCCCCAAACTCTTTAGAGATGGTCTGTAACCTTTTCCAGCCTATTCTGAGCTCCTCAGAAATGTTCTTTATTCATGCCATAATTCATGTGTTGTGAAGATCAGACTTCAAAACAGATTTTCGCTTCTTACAGATATAATTTTCCTCAAAAAATTAATGAGCATGTGTAATATTTTTGAAAGAAATATAGTAAATTCTAAAGGATTCACAGACTTTCAAGCACCACTCTATGACAGAATTCATGTTTTTCTTTCCATTGCATGTGCACCATAATTCATTGTTAGTCAAATAATGAACAGTATGGTGCTATTTAATGCAAATTATTTCTGAGAAGACTTTTTCTACTACTTAGATTGGCTGAATCTCAAGTGCCTCCTTAATCCCTACACAGTATTAGTTATGAATAAATGAGTAAATATGGTTTCTGTACCTAAACAGTGCATTATATATGTAAGACACATTTGGGATTTAGTCTCTTTGCACTATTTGGATGTTAAAGCCATAGTTTATAAATTGCACTAAGGGAGTAGGAAGCCACTGGGAATTTGCTTCCTTATCCCAAAGTCATCCCCACATGCCCAGTAAATCACTGTTACATTATTTCCAGGTACAGAGTGGCTGAAGGTTTTTGGCCATATTCCTCCAAGCAGTCCTCGCTACTCAGAATCTCGTACGTAATTGTGGATTTTTCATGGACTGCTTCTTTAATATGTAAGGTCACAAAGGAAGCAAAGTGGCTGAGCCTTTCATAGCATTAATGAATGACCAAATGGGGGATCAGCTGAGGCATAATATGTTCTCTAAATTTAGCTGCAACACGCAATCTGAAGTCATTCCTAAATACATATCCAGAAGATACAGATGGATCCCTTTTAGCTTAAGATGTGATTATTCTTGTCGTCACCATAAAATATGTTGGGGTGTCCAGCTGGACACAGTTTCATATGTTTTTTCTTGTAACTGGATCTTTTTCATCTACATCATCCCTGAACGGCACATCTAGCCTTGGTTCATTGCAACCTTCAGTCCAAAATTCAGTGCTGACTGATCCATATCTGATCCTCAAGCTGTTACCAATCAAAAAGGTTTGTGCCAATAGAACGTATTGTTCTGCAATGGTCTTTTATTTAAACATGATTGAAGTGTGCCCAGTGTTGTTGAGCCTGGCCAATGCTTCGGTCCACACAAAGCTGCTCTCATTCTTATTGGTTCTAAGTAAAACTGATGTTTGAGGAGAGAGTCCAGCAGCACATTTTCAATAAAAATTTAAAACAACTACTTCTAAAACAAGATTTCATAAAATACAAACATATATGTCTAATGTGCACACCAAGAAATTTGTAACATTACCACAAAGATATTTCATACATTACTAAACATCCCTACATTACTAGACATCCCACCCTCGCAAAACTTCTTTCTAGGACTTCACTCTGTAGTTCTCACAGCTGTTGGTTTATTTTAAATTTCAGGAAATATTCCGGTATATCCAGTATTTTCAGGAAATATGTCTGGTATTTGCAGGCATCAGGGGGTCCTGATGAGAGTCCTGCAACCTCCAGGAGAAGTGAGATGCCTGTATTACAATTCACAAGGAGCTGCTGTTCACTCTTGTTGCTGTTTTACCAAATACACACAAGTTAGCTTGCCATGTGGAAAAAATTAGACAACAGCATCAATATGTCATGCTACCTTTCTTTATTATGGCCTAAAAAGGGCCAAAACACATGCAAAAGAAGCAAGAACTTCACATTCTACTATAGTTACAGTTTACTTTATGTTTAGGTTGAGTTGTAGGTTCAAGTAATAGAATTACACTGGTTTATTTGTAATTTTGTACATTTTTTTTAATATTAAAATGCTCTTTTAGTCACATGTGTAAAAAATCCTATGGCCAGTCTGTCTAGAAATTAGCCCAGTTAACCAGAAAGTTAGTTAATATTATTCAGCAAGGGAGACAAACAAATATTACAAATATTCCCATTATTTAAATATCCCAATTTATTTAAATACAACAAACTTGTCCTACAAGATAAAACATGTAAACCTAAAATGTATACAGTACTGTGCAAATATTCTGACCTGTAAAACTGCGCCTCACATTAGAAGAGACACAAATACAGTTCAAAGGAACGAGTTTCTCATTTTGAAGAAAGTTGTTGAGATCTTGTGAGCCAGTCTGAAGAACATTTCTCCTAGATGCCCCCAGCCAGAGCATGGGTGTGTTCATTCCATCACTAGCTCACCTGATTTAAAAATGAGCACTGATTTACTAAACCAGGTGTTAAATTAGAATTATGCATAATACTGGAATCCCTGGAGCTCCCTGGAGCTCTCTAATGATGTTTGATGTAAAAACACTACTTATTGTTTGACCTATATTTGTATTTACATATAGTTTTACATGCCCAGACAATGAGATTTTTAATCCTGATTTTCACAGCTGCCTGAAATGTTAGCTTCCCTTTTCATTAATAAAGCTGTAAGGAAACTGTCAAATGTGTCTGCAGTTACAAGCATTTTTCTGGTCATATTATTATTATTTATTGTAAAAAAACAACAGAACTGTAAAATGAATTAGAAACAGGCTAATTGTCAGCTGTTGTCAGGTCTATTTCACAGCTGGATATAGTGTAGGCTGTAAAGTTAGCCACTCAAACTTTTGAACTTTTGAAACTTCTGAAACAGCTCGTCCATGATTCCAGACTTGTCATGTGAGAGTCATTTGGAATACATTAGCACCTCTGTGCTTACATTAGCTCGAAGAGAACAAAACAGCCATAAATGTGACAGAACAAACCAGTGGAGCAATGTTGGACAATGCTGAACAAGGTGCCAAGAAGAACCACAGAAGGTTCTTTGAAGTAAAGCCAAATAAAAGAACCATTAGAGAACCATTTTTGGTTGGTAATATAAAAAAAAAAAGCTCCTAAAAGAATCTGTAATAGTTCTTCACAACGGTGTAATGAAAATGGTTATTTGTAGAAGCTATCCTTAAAGGGTTTATGCAGCACTAACTGGTTGTGGAAAAAAATTGAGCTGGAACAACTTCATGGTCTAACAAGGAGCTTGGTAAAAACAAAAACTGAAGAAATGAAATCTCTACCAGAACGTCCGTCCAGGATGTTCATCCAGGAGACTCTAACACTAATCTTTCATTTTGTTCAAATCTTATGGAAATTCACTCACCTCAGGAGCCTACTAGTATAAAGGAGGTACAGAATGTGTGGGCCTTCATCCAGATTGAAGAGAACAGTAATTGTTTTACTTAAATACACAAAGAAATATTAATTGAAAAAAAAAATATCAATAAAATGGACAGTCCCCATGTTTTAATACAACCCACCTGTCACAGCAAATGCAGTTACAGAGTCAAGTAATAGGCAGTCTACACTTCTAAAAGGCTTCATTTTTAGCTTTTACGGGAATCAGACAGATTTACAAAATGATGGAAAAAAACAGTGATAATAAAAGTGCAAGTTACACTCAAAATAAAGAATTTAAAACTCATTCCTTCATACAGTGAATGAATTGTGGTAATAATACAAACAGATTATTTTCTGATATGGACAAGGTTACCTCCTCTGTCCTTCTTTAAGAACAGACAGTTGTGCGAGTTACAGTTTGTCGCATTTTGTTCTGTAAAGTGAGTTCTTGAGGCAGTTAATACACCCTGTAGTGGGTTAATTAAGTAGTAATGTATAAATATTCAATGTGTTTCCACATACACAGCAAAATTTCATGCTTGTCCAATCCCCCGTGATATTTGTAAGCTGAAATTAGATGATTGGTGAAATTATTTTTCAATCATTTGAAATGTAAGAGCAGTGAGAAAAACTCTTGGTACATGCAAGAGGGACAAGAAAGAGGAGGAAGAAGAGAGAGAACACACAAGGCTACAGTACCATACCAATACTCATACTTACAAATCCAATGGTTTATAGCTTTTTGAAATAATACACTAACAACACACTATCTGTTCTCTTTGTGACTATGTGCACTGAAGTGTGACCCCCATACCACAATGGTTCTTCTTCAGGTCTCCTTATCATGCAATGCTACTACCTGTTGTAGCAATTGGGAGATTACTGCAGTTGTTGATACTTTTTGCCTATAAGCACTGAAGGCATGGTGGCCTTCACCCTGTTCCCACTCTGTACATACTCTCACTCTTTAACATGGAGTTTGTCAAGAAGGTCTTTTCAAACGCTCTGCTCTGAGTGACTGTATAGGCTTTCTATTGTTGGGAAATTGTTTCCTGTGCCAAACTGATATGACACTTAACAGTCTACTGCTGTGAAGCCAAACTGGGGATATTGAGCACGAGCCACCTGTGTTCATTTATCACCCTGAGACCTAGTTGAACTGGCAGGGCCAGAGCCAAGTGCTCTTGGCTATCCAAGACACAGGCCGTGACAAATGATGCATGAATTGTTGCACTCTGACGCTACTCTTTGTGAGATGTGTGGACTCTTGCTCTATTAAACTACTTTCTACTGCACTCCTGTGTTTTCTCTCATTCAGCTGCCCATTATGACATTCCCGAGGCTCCGCCAATAATGACAGATTTGAGGCATTTGTCAATCAGATAACATGGATTATCTTATTACTGCAAGTCAGAGCCACAGGCCAGGACAGTTAATGGGGTGTTATTGCTGGGGTCAAGTCAGACACACCATATTTTGTTTAGGACACTTTCAATTTGTAACCATGCCTTTTGGCCTAAGTGCTGCAACATGCTCAGTCTGCTTTGACATGGTGTGTGTAGGCCTCTTCTCCTCCAATCCTGCCATATCCCTGACCCCATAGTCAAAGGACTTGATGTTTCATCACAATAGGACTATGAAATATTGGACTTAGACATATGGGAGGTGTGTCATGAGTTTTGTCATTAATTTATCACACACAGGTGAAAGGGACCTTGAATTTCAGTAATGGTTGTGAAAACTATTGGGTTTCTTAAACTGTAAAACCGAAACCGGGGTCTAATTCAGCAGAGCCAAAACAACGTTTATGTGGCCTTGATTCAATTAATGCATTACCTAGAACAAATTGATTACAGCAGACTATCTTGGCAGTGGATCCTTAGTCTGAAAAAGTCATCATTTGGAATATGGGAACAATGCCTAGTCAGCCTGGGACGTATGTTTTAACATCTTCATCCTAGAACATTCAGAGCTTTTGTTCACTCTGTCTGTGTAACCCATATTTCATGTCAGTATTATGTACTCATACCAAGACCTCTAATGTGTGCACAGTAGAACATGGGCTATAATTAGTCACAGATGATAAGTTCAGACTATAAGTATGTGCTTAATCATGGAAGCTGGTAGATACCAACACACTTTTTGGATTCAAATTCACTTGAATCACTGTAATAGTGACAATACCATCATTGATTTTTCTTTTACTATGCACTGTAACTGACATTACTATATTAGAGCTGTCCAATTCAGTTAAGGCATAAACTAGAATTTGTAAAAACTGCAGTTTTAGAATGGTCAAAATTCCAATATTGGTTAAATTCATTAGAATGTTGAACATTAAGTTACAAAATGTGTAGGAAAAGAAAAAGTCTCCCAGAGTTGATTAAATATTATCCAAAATATTCACTTCTTATCCCATAAACCCATATGTATCCATAGGATGTTCCCAAAAAGTATGCTGATTATGTCTTAAAATGTAGTTATAGCTCTGATATGGCCCTGAATGATAATGATATCTGGCAAGAATCAATTTTATTGTTGAGAATATGTCTCCAGACATATTCAAAAGGGTAACCCCCAGTTGACAAAACATGGCCAGTCCATCATTGTGTCTCTCATCTAACATGAAGACCTGCTATGTTACGTCCAGTAACTTAAAGGTTTCACTGGAAACATTGTGTTTAACTTTAATTTGGCCTATATTAATAGTTTCTCAATTGTAAATCCAAAATAAAAAATGTCATATCTGAGATTTTTCTTTTAGTGTATCATTTGGCACATACCATGTTTAACACCCAATCTTGACCACCATCCATCACTGTTAACACCCCTCCTCATAATATCCTCTTAGAGAACATCTCAGTGTCACCCACTGGTACTTCTGTATGCTTGAACTATTGTCTCTTAAATTCTTGAACAGTTGGTGTTCAATATTCCAACTATCTGCCATGTAACCAGATCTGCATTAGCTTTTCAAAGAGTCTGAGAACACTGCCAGTCTGCTGTTCAAACTGGATGGCACCTGAAGCACCACATTCTCCCCATTTACTCCATTTGATCACTGGCCAGTATCAACATACTGAACCATAAATTTAATTTAATCAAGCTCTCTGATATTACTCAGCAAAGTATCTTCTTATCAGTGCTGGATGGATCTGGCCGGTACAGTTACTGTCAAATGTATGGGAGCACCGATAATTTGTAAAAGTTTTTAAATCCAAATCAGAATGTTTTTTGTCAGTATATTAAAATATACCACAGTCTGTTTTCTTTTTCATGTTGTAATAAATCAATACATTGAAGCATATTCAGTCTAAGTCTTTATTTTAAATATTCATAACTACCCTACCTTTAGTAAAAATGCCAAAGGGCATTAAATTTGAAATACAAAAATAGTATTTATTTAGTTTTTGTTAATCATAATTGGCCCATTTCAGTAAATCATGCTGCAGTTTGACATTATGATGTTCTGGACGTTGGATTGATGAAATATTCCCTAAATGGACCATACAGGATTTGAATTAAATTCCATAAGCTATGGTTATACACTGCTTATTTTATTTTATAGGACAAATGACACAAGCTTGACAATTAGAGTGTGCTTCTATAAGCTGGGAAATGTGTAATTCAAATAAGCATGAGAAAACCCTGAATCTCAATGTAAACTCCAGTTTTACTGGATTGACCCAGCAGTCTAACTTACAGCACTTACCTCATATCAGTTACACAAACCTGAGCTCACACTATTTGAAGGATTTTAATCACTTCTGCAGTTGAAACAAGTTCTTTTCTGTTTGCTCACCAAGAGGGGTAGCACTATGTAATGCTAGCCAGTTAAACTGCTGGCCAGCTCTGTTAATCCTTATCATCTAGCAATCAGAGAAATTTGGTTAGAAGGCAAGCAAGGAGGGCTGGGGGCTGTAGTGAGAATTTGATTGCAGCACTGCTGTGTGTAATTCACTCACTCATTTACTGAGGGACATGATCCAATATTAAATATCTGTCAATGGCAAAAGTATGTGAACCTTTGTTTTCAGTATATGGTGTGACCCCCTTGTGTATCAATGATTGCAACTAAACATTTCCATAACTGTTGATTAGTCCTGCATTAATTTTAGTCCATTCCTTCATACAGTTCAACTGTTATGTTGGTGGGTTCCTCCCATGAACTGCTTGCTTCAGGTCCTTCCACAACATTTCTATTGGATTAATTACTGGATTATCTTTATTCTTCTTTAAACATTCTTTGGTAGAACAAATTCTGTGTTTAGGGTCATTGTCTTGCTGCATGGCCCACATTATCTTGAGATGCATCCCGGAGAAATGTCCAGATATTTTCCTTTCAAATTTCCTGGTATAATTCAGAATTCATTCTTTCATCAATACATCTTTAGCTAACTGCAGAAGGACAGCAATGTTCTTTTTGGAGAGCAGCAGTTCCTGCCATGCACACTATTGTTCTTTGTTTTCCTGATAGCTGACTCATGATCATTAACATTAACTGATATGAGAAAGGCCTTAGAAGCTACCTTGGATTCCTTTGTAAGCTTGGATACTCCTTGCTCTTGATGTGATATTTTTGGTCAAGCATTCCTGGGGAGGCAACAATTGTACCTCAAGGTAATGTGGGCCAATGGTCTTGAATTTCCTCCATTTCAATTCAATTTCTCTGACTGTAGGTTGGTGGAGTCAAAACTCTTTTGAAATGGTCTGTAACCTTTTCCAGCCTGATGAGCATCAATAACTCTTTTTCTGAGCTACTCAGAAATCTCATGTATCATGCCCATGTCACAAACACAAACATCACAACATCAGATTTTCATAGATCCCTATTCTTTAAATAAAACAGAGCACCCACTAACACCTGATTTTTTTCCCATTGATTGAACACACCTAAATCCAATTTCACCTTCAAATTATCTGCTAATCCTTAAGGTTCACATACTTTTGCCACACAGATATGTAATATTGGAAAATTTCCTATTCATAAATTAGGAAGAGTAATATTTTTGTCTTGTATGTTTGATTTTGTTCTTATCTATTTGTGGGATTTGAGTTTTAGAATGAATTAATATTAATTCATATTTATTAATTAATTCATGCAGAAATATAAGAAATTCTAAAAGGTTCACAAACTTTCAAGCCCCGCTGTATTTGTAGTAGTCACAATATAATAAGCCTATTACTAACTGAAAAATAAACCCTGAGTTTTAACAGAAAAGTGACACAGAGGAAAGTCAGATTTCAAAACATGGCAAGGTGTTCCTGAACTCTTCTATGTTGTAAGAGAAAACTGGGCGGCCAGCGCTTTGTGAGATGTAACAGAGGTTAGGACAGAAAACATAGGGCCAGTACTCACACTTGTGTCTTGCTTTGATGTGTTTAGGCCACGTGGCCATGGCCAAAGCACTGATAAGCCTGGCGGACTGTCTAATTCTCTTGGCCGCCGGTGGCGCAGTCAATGCCTTCGTTCTTACTCATGCTGTTATCACACAAGAGACGTGGCTGGTTTTCATCTGGTCCAGTCAAGCCAGGCCCACCGCAGCTTCTTCTTGCCAAAATCTCTGGGCTCTGGGGCTGGACCGTTAGACTGAGGTACACAGTGAGACAGAAGGAGAGAGAGGGGGTTTTTGGCAAAGCATGAATGCTCTTTATTAAAACCCTCTTATAAAGCAACATAAAGCAAGTTGCTGAAAGAATGGTGCCTGTTGATTGGCTTTAAATTATCTGGGTGCCCCATTATTAGAAGCTACTATTTATATATTACATCAACTTCATCACCTTCACTCAGCATAGAATAATGTGCGTTTCTCTCCAATACAAGACCATTGTCTAGTCCCAGTAGAGAGGTACTGCCAAAAGAATAGAACTCTGGAACAGATATAAATGACGCTATTGACACCATGCCTAATGTCACGTGTGGGCTAGAGGGGTATAAAGTCCCCCAGCATTAAACTGTGTTCTCTGGAATGATGTTGCCCATACAGTAGTTTGATGTTGAATGCAATTAAATGCTTGAAGAGCGACAGCAGCAAAAGCCCACATCTGGTTCAATTTCTGTCAGTCAAGAACAGAAAGCTGAGGTTGCATTGGACACAGGCTCACCAACTCTGGACAGCTGAAGACTGCAGGCAGAATTGTAGTCTGGTCTGATGGATCTGAATTCCTGCTGAGGAACAAAGATGGATTAGAATTTTGCCCCAAAATCATGAATCTATGTACCCAAAGAGTGTTGTGTGGACAGTCCAGGGTGGTAGAGGTGAAATAGTGTGGGGGAATGTTTTCTTTTTGATGCCAACATAGTCTATAATCTCAATAATAATGTCTTATGGAATCCATACAACAAATAACTGTGCTTTAGAACAAAACAAAACCCCAGCAATTGTTTAATGTCTTCAATAGTGTGGTTGGTGAGTGTCTATTAGGTTTGGGTGCACATAGAGCCAAAATATGGATATTCTGTATTAAGACGAACTAAAAGAATATTGTTGGAAACAAACAGAAACAGTGGTTTTCAGTAATGCGCTTGCACTGGCTGATTTAAACCACAGGAGGGCTCTTCTTCACAGTGCATGACCTTCACCTGCTGCTATCTCTACAAGTCACTCATCCTGGCTTCACAAAGTTTATGACCTTGCTTGCTCTCTCGCTCTCACTCTCACTCAAAGCAGTTTGACCAGAAGAGGATGGGTGAGCTTGTGAGCCTGTTTTTCCCAAGATTTCTTCCTCTCGTCTTTCCTTGCCACTGTCTTTATCCTTGGTTGTATGTGTTGTTCACCTTATTTTTCACATTAAAGCTATAAAGCTGTTTTGTGACAACATCAGTTGTCTTAAGTAGAGTCAATAAAAAAATTAGCTTAATTTAATCATGTTTATTACTGTCATATGTTAATTCATGTACTTTTGTAACCAAACAGCAATTCTTCCCTGGACAGTAGAGACAAAAGCTGGATAAACTCTTTAAATACCCTTGATTTCAGAAGAAACAAACTTTAAACAAACTTCTTCCAACACATCACGCAAACTTAACTCTTCAGCCACAGACCATGACATAATAATGAATGCAGGCCCATAGGTGGAGATCCTATCCAGGTTTCTAAGTTTGAATGCTGGCAGCTCACCGTGGGACTGACTGTATGGAGACCTCTGCTGTGGAGTTTCGGTCCCAGCATGGCGGGGGCCTATCAAACCATGAACATTTTTCAAGGAAAGAGGGGATCGGAACCTCCCAGAGCCACTTATTCCACACTCCCAGCCAGGAAAACAACATAAAAAGGAGCTCTGTGAAACAATCACGCAGCCAACGTAGACGCTTGGGCTCAGACAGCTGATCAAACTGCTGGCTGGGAGGCCAATGACTTTGATAGGCCTTGGCAGCCCTGGACTCATCAGGTTTAGGAGCGTGCCTGAAAGTGAGCTCAATCTCAAGTGGGGCGGAGAGTCCTTGTAAAATTCCCCTGCGTTTATTTGTGCAATGTGCTGGACACGGTGTTATACAAATATAATAATTGCCTTGAAATGACTTCAGTGTAGGGATTGCAAAAGCAAGATGCAGTGAGGTTGAAAACTCTGCGATGTTTATGGTCTAGCCTGCTTTTTGGAGGATGCATGTTTTGCCATTTCAGATGCATTTCATTCTGAAATACAAACACTATAAACTTTTTGTGTATCTTTAAAGCCCTCAAGAGTTATATATTCGAACCTATTAGGGTTATTTATTCTATATCACAGTTTGTTCCAGCCCTGCAATATGATTGCATGTGAGACTTCCGCATAGTGCCAATATTGTACGATAATGGCACTCTGACCAAAGCTCATTAAGTATTTCTTCACCACATAGTAGTTCTGGATACAGCTGTTTATCCAGGCCTCCCCATATTTATTCCGAATTCTCAAAGAGCAATCTATTCATACAGGTGGTTGGATGTTTGTTGTGTGGAAATGCAGGGCCCCCAACCAGGTACTCTCTGCACAACAAGACTACAATGATGTCATGTCAGATTGTCCTGAAGTCACTCAAAATGGCAGTGGTCCAACTTCAGTGATGAGTCCTGCTTTTATCTTAATGACCAATGAATCCATGTGGAGGCAGCAGCAAGATTTCTGCTTTTAATCTGTTTTCTCTTTTAAGCCTGTGATATAATTTTCTGTCAGCTGGTGGCACAAAGGTGTGGTCTTATTGAATAAAACAGATTTTTGTTTCTGACAAAGAAAAGTTAACAACTAAAATATTGCAAAGTTTTGTTCTTTAACATTCCTTTATAAATGAATTGCTATTTTTAGTCATGTCGTTTATGATGTGCAAGTGTTTTATTAAGTTCAATTATTTATTATGCTAAACTGCCCCTAAATGTAAGTATATTTTGTATTTCTGATATAGTGTGAATGTTTTCACTGATTCAGATGGAAGGAAACAGAAATAAAAACAGCTTTACTTAGCTGCACATACATAAACACACGACAAAATGCCACTATGCTGATAAGACTTAACGCATCCTCTTTTCCCCACTTTTTTCCCACTTTTGTCTCAGTTTGTCTCACCCCATCACCTTAAACTCAACCACAGCAAGACTGAACTATTACTCATTCCTGGAAACACTGGTCCTTACCATGATCTTGCCATTTCCCTTGAGAACTTACTGGTCACTCCATCTGCAGAAGCACAGAGACTTGGAATAGTTGTGGATGACCAGTTATCGTTCTCAGCTCAGGTTGAAAACCTGACTCGGTCTTGCAGATTTATCCTTTACAACATCAGGAGAATTCTACCTTTTCTGTCTAGAGAGGTCACTCAGGTGCTTGTTCAGTCACGACTAGGCCACTGCAGCTCCCTTCTAGCTGGCCATCCTATGCAGACCATCAGGCCCTTGCAACTCATCCAGAATACAGCATCACGACTTGTCTTTAATGTTCCCAAGATCAGTCATGTACCTCCTCAGCTGCGTTCCCTTCATTGGCTTCCTGTAGCTGAACATCACATTCAAAACCTTGATGCTGGCCTACAAAGCCAAAAATGGACCTGCCCCTCCATACATGATGGCAATGGTCAAAATGCGATCTGTACCAAGAGTCCTTTGAGCATCAAGTTCAGCTTGGTTTGACCCACCATCCCTCAAGTGGCAAGGAAAACAAACATCTAATTTTGGTCCGGGGGTCTGAACACCTGAGTCACTAGCTGTCTTCAAATGCAGACTGAAGATGCATCTCTTTAAAGAGCACTTAAAGGTTTATAATTATACTGAATCTTGTTAGTCTCTGATCTGACATTTTTTCAACAGCATCTAAGCCTTCTAAGATTCTAGCCTCGTCTCCTAGCTTCAGATAGCTGAGTGAGCATCATAACATTTTTTTAAGCGAATAAGGGCGTCTGCTAAATGCTGCAAATGTAAATGTAAATGTAAATGTAAATTCATTTTTTTTGCTAGTAAAATGTGTATTGGAGAGTTCTGAAATGCATCTCATTTCTATTTATTTATTTATTATACATTATTCAGTCTACATAAATCCTTTTTGAATGTTTATGGGATAACATGTTCCTATTTATAATAGCCGTTATAAAAAGCAAGACGTCAGAGTCAGAATGATAATTAGAATATTATTCTGAATAACTAACATAAGTGTCATGTCTGTCTCTTGTCAGCTTCCCCCCATGTGCTCCTTAGCACATGGTGTGTGTTTATTTTGGTTCGGTCTCCTCCCTTGCACCCCAATTCCCACCTGTGTCTCATTCGTAACCCTGCCCCTTTGTAATCAGTAGTTTCAGGTGTGTCCAGTGTTTTGTATTTAAGACCCTTTGTTTCAGTCTGTCTTGGTCAGTCCACTGTTACGTTACCCGTGTTTGTAGTCAGTGTTTCTTTGTTTCTGTTTGTAACTGTTTTACTTTGTTAGTTTGTTCTGTTTTAGTCTGTAGTTTGTATTTGGTTAGTGTATTTAGTTCGTCTTGTGCTTTGTTTTCTAATTAAACTATCAACCCCAGCATTTGCTTCCGCACCCTTCGTCATCCCTTCTGCCCATCCCATCCTGACAATAAGACACTGAATTAAGCAAACATATTCATGATATGCACAGGCTGAGTACACTAGTGCCAATATTTTACACCCATATGCATACATATTTGAGTTTTGCATACAGCAGAAGTGTCTCTCGGAATGGTGTCAGGTATAACAACATGCCAGACGTTTCAGCGTGGAGTTCTAGAGGTTTCTAATGGTGTCCTCTGATAAACCATCCCATGCAGCTGGAATATTCTCACTCAGTTCCTGCAGGTTTTGCAGTAAGGGTTGAGTATTGCTAACGGATCCTGTAACATCCCACACATGTTCAATCAGGGAAAGGTCTGGTGATGCAACTGGCCATGGCATAGTATCTGTGTCTTCAAGGTGAGTTCTTGAGATGGCAGCAGTTTGCGTATGAACATCGGAATGTATGATCAGAAGAGGTAGGACCACTGGTTGCAGGACCACATTAACATAATGTTGGAATGTCAAAGTGTCTGCAATGAAGACCAAAGGTGATCGGACATCCCACACCATGACACCAGGCCTTCTGGATGTGTGATGCGTCTCCACCAAGACTATAGTGAGACTTGTCACTGAAGATTACCCCCTGCCGGTCATTCCAGTCCAACACCATGTCAGCCTATTTTTTTTGACGATGAGTGTATCTGGTGGCAATTAATTTTGGCATTTATTGTGAACTGTATTAGAAGGTCCTGCCTTGTCCCGCTCTCTGATCTACCCTGATATTGCAGATGGATATTATAAAAATTTCAGCTAGCTAATTCATTCAAGTTAATTCAACCTAGAGGCCCATTGTCCATCCGAATTTTCATCCTCAAACAAACCTGCTTCAGCTAATAGGTTAATCACCATGTTATGTAAATATATTTAGAGCAAGGACACTGCCCAACTATACTAGACTAAAATACTGCAAGACCAGAAATGACCCCTGATACAAGCGTACAGTTATAGACTGTTGTACGATCTGTCGGCCAATCTCTAGTCATCACCACTGATGAAGGGTTAGACGAGGGCTAACACAATCTGAACAACAACAGATGTTCTAGAGTCTCAAACTGTATACCAGCAAGGTAGTGATTTCCAAAAAAGTGGTCACTGGCTGTACATGATTGCTCTTTTTTTTTAACCAGTGTAATTCAACACACACAGATGGAGTGAATCGCAGCGGTTCAGCAAAGCTTAGACAATTACTAATATTCCAGTCATGGGAATAAGTGTGTATGAAAATATAATCGTAGAAGCCTACAAATAAAACAAGAGAAGCGAAAAGCCGTAAAAGAGCAAACACAGAATGAGGGGGAACTTTTTCCCAAGAGCTGGACCTGGTTCCCCTGGCATTAATATAAAAAGCTCTTGTTGTTGAGCAGTTCACAGGATTGCTGTTCCAGTGTGGCTGTGTGGAGCTGGGGGAGCTCTGCTTAGCATTGCTTGTCCTGGCATTGCCAGTGACAGCTTGAAGTGGGAGCTGAAGGGGTAAAAGACCAGCCTTGGGAAACAATGTCAACCCCCATGTTCCTACAGACTAAACTAATACCACTGATACCAAAACAATGATCAGCAATGCGATTCAATATTTGGAACAATGAGGTGAATCTGTAGCTTAAGACCTAAACACCAGGCACACGATCACCTACACTGGGCCTGGAGGGTAAATATTAAGCTATGCTGAATGGGCTTGCTGAGCGTCATAAGCTACCAGCGATGTGTTTGTTGAACATCAACATTTTTGTATGACATTTCTCAAGATGTTTCAAGGCCTGCCCACGCACCACACAAGAAGGTTCATTTAAGGTCACTCCAAACTAAACTATTCAGAATCTGCTTTGCCAGTGAACATTACATATCTTTGGACATTAATATGAGAATGTTGAGAACTTTAAGCCTAAATTAAGATCTGAACACTTCACCACTTTCGAGGAATTGACTTTACTGGTCCTTTGCTGTACTTTGGGTCACATTACATAATGATTCAAATATAGCTGGATACTTGCATGACATGTAGTTACATAATGCTTTACAGTACTTTATATTAGCTGTATTGACAGGAATTTATTATTACATCAATACACCGTATGTCCAAATATTTATGGACACCCTTTCTATTGAACACATTAACCTACTTTAAGTTGCACCCTTTATGGACACAGATATGCAAATCCACAGCCAAATTGTCTAGTCCCTGTAGAGAAGTACTGCCAATAGAATAGGACTCTCTGGAGCAGATTAACAAACATACTTCTTGACACTGTGTCTAATGTCAGACATGGACTAGAGGAGGATGAAGCTACAGCTGTGGCCTAGTGGTTAGTGAACTAGCCTTGTGACTGGAAGTTTGCTACTTCAAATAGTGTGGATAAAGTGCACTTGGGTAGGGCTACTCACCACTCTGGGCATGTGTGCTCACTGCCCCCTAGTGTCTGAATGGACTAGTGTGTATGTGTGTGTATTTCACAGGGTCCCCACTCGGTCACTGTCTGTGAGGAGTTTGGTGTGTTCTTCCTGAGTCTTCCGGAGTAGGTTTCCTCATGGTACTCTGGTTTCCACTCATCTCCCAAAAATACACATAGTAGGTGAATTGACCATGCCAAATTAAGGTGTGGGTGTGACAATGTGTGTGTCTGTGGTACCCTGACCAGGGTAGACAGGCACCCTGTCCAGGAGGTATTCCTGCCTTGCTCCTGATGACTCCAGATGGGCTCTGGAATAACCATGACCCTATTCATGGAGAAGCAGCTAAGATAATGACTGACTGACAGTGGTGTTGGTGCTTTTAAAGTGTAAACGAGTCTCCCATTTATGTGCATACTTGTGCTGACTTTGGCAGGGCATTGTGACAATAACCCCATGGCATGGTTCACATAATTATTACAAATCATTAATATTACTTTAATAATCAGTATACTTTTATACTTTAATAATATGAATAATTGGCACCTTTTTCGGATGCTCCATGGACATCTCCCTGGGGCGGTGTTCCAGGCACACCTCACCGGGAGGAGACAGCAGGGAAGACCCAGGACACACTGAAGGGACTATGTCTCTCGGCTGGCCTGGGAATGCCTTGGGATTCCTCCCGGGTAGCTGGCTGAGGTGTCGGGGGAGAGGGAAGTCTGGGCATCCCTGCTTAGACTGCTGCCCCCGCGACCTGGCCCGGATAAGCGGATGAAGATGGAATGGAATGGAATGGAATAATATTACTCCAAGTGGCTTAGTGGTCTAATGAGCTAGCACTATGATCCAAGGGTTGCAGGTCCAAATCCAAATGTCTGAAGGAACAAAATTGGCCATGTTTGCTCTGGGTGGGTAGATGGCACTCTCTCCTGACATCACACCCAATGCTGGCTGGCACAGGCATGTGTTAACCATTCTATCAGAGCTGGCGTCCCAGCACTGTCCTTTGAGTAAATTTTCTAACCAGCAATGATTCAACAACCGCAGTTCAAAAAGAGGTGGTGGCTGGCTTCACCTGTACTGAAGAAGGATGTGCTTGTCTTCACCCTCCTAGTCTCAGGAGCAATGTATGTGATAGAGGGGCCTCAATGGGGTTGAGTAACTGGCACTTCCAAATTGGGATTGAAAATTGAGTTCATAACTGGCTGATTTTATGTTTCAAATAATTAAATTACTGTATTCACACCCTAAGTTGTTGACGTTTTTTCCTTGGAAAACATCACTCAATACTAGAGTAAATTTATCACTCGCTTTATCAGTAAATTTCTCAGCAGTAAAACTAAAGGGTTGAATCTATAAAATCCAGCACATAAGTTTTTATGACATTTTTAGCCCATTCTGGTGACAAACCGTACAGCTCCAGCCGTATCTGAGCAAATGTTCTTGGGCGACAGGCCCAGATCTCATGTGTGCTATAGTCCAAATGTCTGCATACTTCATCTCAGATTAACTTCAGGTCTGGTTGAACCAAAAACGGCCAACGTGTGTCTCATTTTGTAATAAAGGTCTAAGCAAAAGCAGGTACATATGGAATTAGAGTAGGGTTTGTTTACACTGATGAATTTATTTAGATAATTTACACCAGAAGCAGTTTGTAAGTGAATACAGATGGAGACTGATGACTGTACAACATGATTTCAAATCCACAATGAGATTCAGAGATCTGCAAATGTAATTGTGACCTTCAGTTCACTAATACATTGAAAACACTGCTATCTTGTAGGTACACATCAGTTTCTGCATTCAAGTTTTCATTATAAAAATGAAATCGATATTGGTACCCAACACTTTTTTCAGTACTTCACTCTCTATAATAGTAAAAATTGCATGTCTTCATCAAAGAGGAAACAAACTCAATTCCAATTTTGTAATTTATTTTCAACATTTTACACACTAGAGCGATTCACTTCAGATGTCTGGCCATGTTGGATGTATTATCATGGTCATGCAATCATAGTTCAGTCACCGTCTCTATTGTTGGTGGTGTTTGCAGTGCTGATCCTCATTGTACTAGGATGAGTGATGTTCTCTCAGTGTGGATCGGTTTAGTGCTCTGAACCTGACTGTACTGGGCTGAGAGATGTTCTCTCAGTGTGGATCAGGTTAGTGTTCTGATCCTCACTGTACATAATTCAGTTAGTGCCCTTAAAGGTATTGATTTTGGTACCACCCCACAATGTGCAAACCATGAGAAACAACCATACCATGACAGTTAATGTGTGCTTTTGTATGTTTCTTATTATGTTATATAGAGGAGCCAAGGACTACAACATGAATATGGCCTGTGATCCAAACCCACAAACAGAAGGTGAGGAAAGTGTATAAAATTCATGCACAATTGCAGTAGCCCATTGAGAGTCTGCAGGCGTCTGGAGAGAAACAACTGGGCCCGTAAATCAGGGCCTTGAGAATGTCCATACACAGCATAGTGTTAGAGTGTCCTCTGCCAGAGCGTTTGGCTAGTCAGAACTTGTGTTTCAACACTGTAATACACATACACAGCCAAACATACATACACTCACACATAAGGATTAATTCAGTTCTAAATAAATAGGCTGTGCATGGAAACAAGGTATGGTACAAGCGCAAGACTGACCCTTAAATCTGCAGTGATCTTGACCATGTAAGTTGTTTAATCTATGATAGTACAGTGTTATTTCATATTTCATTGAGATCTAAATCACCCTATAATAAAACTGTCACCAGTGGTTCCGTGGTCAAATTCTTGCATGAATCATTAGCTATTATTTGCAGTGAAGCCACCCAAAAGGACATTCAGTCCCAGCCCAGCAAAGATGTATTTGTTTTGAACCTGTCCAAACTGAAATGGCAGGGGTTAAGCGAAACTGAGCAGAACTGAGATGATGTCCATGTACTGCTTACAACGTGATCTAAACCAAACTGCCTTGGCTTGATCTGTTTCTGCTCCCTCACAGAATTAAATGGATCGATTAGCAACATTTTTGCCTGCTGTCAGATATTGACAACAACTAAAAATGAGGAGAAGTGCAGATGGTTTGAATCAGTTGAGAATTGAGAGTCATTAATAGACTATCTAGCATCTGGTTATAGGACTCGGTTGCAGAGTTAATTAGTTAAAGTGAGCCCAGACCAAAGCCAGGCCGAAGTTTTCCCACTGAGAACTGCAGAGGCCAACAGTCAGTCAAGTTCCTGGGACTAGAGTTGGTACTCAAAGAATGTGCAACCATTTCTACGGGAAGGTCAGAACTCTGAGTGATTTACAGCTCCCTTTAGGACCCAGCAAATTTGGGAAAGTGATGTTAGGTGAAATGAATTGCCCAAACCTGCCAAGATTTGCCTCAAGCAAATGCCAACAGACAGCAAATGCAACAAATGCAACAGAGTTTAAAATATGGCTGCTGACCCATTGTGCGAAACTGCTCATTACTCAAGCATGATTTGTTTTTAGTTTTATGCTTTTTTACCTCTGACGAGACTTTTGATTTCAGCTGAAATCTAGCCATCCAGCCATGGCCATCAACCATTGACAGTTTATTGTATCCAGCATATCTTTCCACAAATGTCATAGAAATGGAGACTGCTAGCAGATGGGAAAATGTAGGAACTTTGTTTCCTCAAGGACAGCTTACCTTTAATCAACCAGTTCACGTCGGGGGAGCTGGTCTTCATGAGAGGAACCATGAATTTGTTTCATATACAGGTAAGAGCACTGAGTAATGCTCCCAACAGTTTTGAACTCCACAGTGCCGGAAAAGAACCATGATCTAAAGCATCCTATATTACATTGGCTGTAGTGAGCAAGGCAAAAAATGAAATTGGAAAGGCCTAGGGTGTGTTTGGGTAATGCTGTGGCAAAGCAAAAGGGCTGTCGTTGAGAATCTGACAAGCAAAACCCAACACTTCCACTGGTGAAAAATCTCCCCTTGTACAATTCCATTTGTTGAGGCCCAGGCTGAAATCTGAACTGGAGAGTGCTGTGAAAAACCACAATAAGTCTCATCATTTAAAAGCCTGTCGAGTGGGTATTTTTTTCCTCCTCTGTGTTTAATTCATGCCATTTAGAGCCCCTGCTTTCTCAGAAATGTAGAGCAAACATTTCCATGTTCTCAAGCCAGCTCTGAGAAGAACTGGCACATGAAACAATGTGTAAGATATCTCCCATTTTTCCACTTAAAACAACCATCTAATGTAGCCTACTTCAGAAAGGGTGGGAAGGGGAACTCTAGGGCCAAACATTCCATTATGAACATTTAGAGACGCAAGCGTGAAGCCATTACCGGTGAACCTGAGTCCCTTGATTCATGCAATGCTTGGGCAGGCAAAGCATGGTGCTGACGTCATGGTAAGATGTTCCTTCATCACACAAGATACTTTTCACCGTACTCTACGTGATCTCTTTTAAGCCACTGTGGCTATAAACACACTGGTTGTTTTTTGCTGTAGTATCAACAACGAGCCCTAACAAATCTCTCTTTGCTCCCACGAGAGCCTTACTCATCACCAGCTCTTCTCCATCTTCATTTCTTTTGCTCAGTTTCTCATACTACAAATATGATATCGCTTCAGCCAATCATCTTCTTCAGTTCCTTCCACACTTTCATTTGCTTTACAGAATCCAGGTTAGGGGCTGCCATGGGACACCTCTGGCTCTCTCTAGATATGACCAATCTTCCTTTCTTCTTTTTTCTTCATTGTTCAGGATGTGAACATCTTGTTTTTGCTAGGTTTGACTTTCCCTTAGGTCTAGATATCTTATGTGTTGCCAGTATATCCATAAAAAAATAAATGGGGAATGAAATAGGGAGTTCATGATTTTTAATCCTGAATATGAAATATCGCTCAGGGAACACTTCCTTTTTGGTTTTTTTTTTCTAAAATCAATGTGCAACATTGTTCACTCTGTCAACTTTCAGAAAAATACACTCATCGTGGACCCAGAAGGAAGTGTGAGATTGCAATGCTGCTGGGAACAAAGACAAAGGTTACCAGGGATAATAAATAATAAAAATATTTACTCATATGGAAAATATTTATTGAGATACAGAAGTAGTGTCTCTCAGTATGGTGTAACGCAACATGCCAGACATCTCAGCATGGAGTTGTAAAGGTTTTTAATGGTTCCTATGATACTTGATCTCATGTAGCTTGAATATTCTCATTCACTTCCTGCAGATTTTGCGGTGAGTGGAGTGTTGATAGTACATCCAATTAAATCCCACAAATGTTTAATCAGGGATTGGTCTGGCGATGTGACTGGCCATGGCATACTATCTGTGGTCTTCAAGGCGAGCTCTTGAGATGACAGCAGTATGCAGAGTAACACACCGGGGAAGAGGTAGAGTCACTGGTTGAAGGACGACATTAACATAATGTTTGGGTGCCAAGTGGCTCAATAAATATTGTCCATTTTAACATTATGACCAACTCCTTGTTTCTACATTCACCATCCATGTTATCAATTTCACTGACCACACAGTAGTTCTGCTAGAGTTTATAAACACTGTGTCCACTCAATGTACACTCTATTAGACACTCCTAGTTAAAGGAGAAGCTGATTTGTACAGTTTTGTCATAATCTAGTCCTTCATTAGTGCTCACGGAACACCACCCACAGGATGCTGTTGGCTGGATATTTCTGGATTGTGGACAATTCTCAGTCCAATAATGACACTGGGGGGTTTAAGCATGCCTGCAGTACTGCTGTGTCTGATCCAGTCATACCAGCGCAACACACAATAACTCACCACCAGCATGTCAGTGTCACTGCCGTGCTGAGAATGACCCATCACCCACATAATACCTGCTATGTGGTGGTCCTGTGGGGTCCTGAACATTGAACAGAGTGAAAGGGGGCCAACAAAGTATGCAAAACACATAGTCTGTAATGTAACCAAACAATACCATGAAGACCAAATAGATCTCCAAGCAAGTCAGGAACAAAGTTGTTAGGAAGTACAAGTCAAGGTTGGGTTATTAAAAAATGTCCAAACCAATGATGAACCCCCAGAGCACCATCAATTACGTTATCAAATGGAAAGAACCTGGTACTGCAACAAACATGCTGAGAAAGGGCCACCCACCAAAACTCTCAGACCAGGCAAGGGGGGCATTAATCATAGAGGCAGCACAGAAAACTAAGGTAACCCTGGATTAGTGGCAGAGCTCCCATGCAAAGACTGGAGTATCTGTTCATATGACCACAATTAGCTGTACACTCCATAGAGCAGGGTTTTATGGAAGAGTGGCCAGAAAAAAGCCTTTACTCTCAGTCAAAAATAGGAAGGTATGTTTTGAGTTTGCCTAAAGGCATGTGGGAGACTCCCCAAATGTATGGAGGAAGGTTCTCTGGTCATATGAGACCAACCTTTTGGCCACCAAGGAAAATGCTGTGTTTGACACAAACCAACACATCTCTTCATCACCCCAAGAATATCATGCTGTGGGGACTTTTTCCACAGCAGGAACTGGGAAACTGGTCTGAGTCGTGGGGAAGATGGATGGAGCTAAATACACGAACATTCTTGAGCAAAACCTGTTTCGATCTGTCAGTGATTTGAGCCTGGGACAAGGTTCTCCTTCCAACAGGACAATGACCCAAACCATATTGCTAAAGCAACACACAAGTGGTTTAAGGGGAAAAGTGTAAATGTATTGGAATGTTCTAGTCAAAGCCCAAACCTTAATCCAAATGAGAATCTGTGGTCAGATTTGAGGATTACTGTTCACCAACGGAAAACGATTCAACTGAAGGAGCTAGAGCAGTTTTGCCTTGAGGAATTGGCAAAATGCCAGTGGCAAAATGTGGCAAGCTCATAGAAACTTATCCAAAGTACTGACTTTAGGGGGATGAATAGTTATGCACAATGAGGTTTTCTGGGGTTTTTTTGTCCTATTGGTTGTTTGCTTCACAATAAAATATGTTCAAAGTTGTTAGCATGTTTGTAAATGAAAAGACGCAAGCCCTCAAACATTTTCATTCCAGGTTGTGAAGTAACAAAAACACAACAAATGCACAGTGAATACTTTATAAATTGCTTTTTGAGGCACATAAATTCCTTTTGGCCACAGCCACTCATCAGTTTAAAAGCAGATTTCCATTAACCTCATCACACATCTTGGCAAGCTCCTTCACCCAAGCTCTACATTTCCATTCATGTATAACATATAGAAATATAATGGGGTTGAAGTACAACCATATTACTGCTCAACTATTATTCCTTGGAAATTGGCTGTTCATAATATTAAGATATCTTTTATGAGACAGCAAGATGTTACATTTGAAATAAAAACAGATGTTGAGATAAGTTGACCTACATACCACATTTCTACATACCGTCCAATACCCAATCCTCCACCTGCAGTATGTATGCAGTATGATTTTCCAGGTTCTTGTGAAAGTAGTGCAGTGTTTGAATTGTTCAGTCATATAAAAGCATGCTGTTTGTGCAGCAACTAATTGATTTTAAAGAATGACACACCGTCTGCATTGTGACAACTTGGTATTTTCACACGGCCCAAAGCATCCCAGCCAATCGATCAACTGCTTGAAAGAATTACATTTTCCCATGAAAACTGTTCCTCGAGGAAAGCAAAAGTGCATTCGGAGCATTACCCGAGAACGTGTTGTGTCTACCAGAGAGTGTTGTGGCTTTCCTCACGTTGGCACCATGACAGGCCCCGTCATGCATATGTGTCAAATAATATTTGCTAATTCCCACAATTTCAGATTATAATACAGTACCACAGACGAAAAAAAAGACAAGTATTCACACCTGTGGCTTAAAAGAAATAAGTAAATATTACCCTGCTGAACAAATCCAGCTCTGGCTTTTGTTGGTAGTTGGTCTCAAATGGTCAATCAAGGTGAATGAAAAGTAATAAAATAATCAAAATAATAACATTCCCTTTACTACTACTCTAAGTGGTTAACAACCTCTTGACCAGCATGGAGTATGCTGAATCTGATTTTGGTTATGTTTTGTGATGCTAGTCATAATCATCATCCAACTTGGTAATATTGGTTGACCAGCTTTCATGGTCATACTGCTTAACCAGTGTGGTCTTGCTCATCATGCTTGTCAACTGGCTTGATCATGCTGGTCATAATACCAAAACAACCAGCTTGGTCATGTTAGTTAACCAATGGCTTGATCATGCTGGTCATGCTGTTCATCCAGTGTGGTCTTGTTTGATTATGTTGGTCAACCAGTATGGTCTTGACTGGTCATGCAGGTCAACCAGTTTCTTCTTACTCAATGGTCAGCTGGCTTGATAATGCTGCTCCTACTGGTCAACCAGCTTGGTCATGTTGGTTGAACAACGTGGTCATGCTGACCTACATAGGTTTGTTGAATATGCTGTCTGACCAGCTTCTCTTGGCATGACCAGAAAGACCACACTGGTTTACCATCATGACCAGCATGATGGACTATGTTGTTGAACTAGAATGGTAAATCTAGTCACAATGACTACTCACATATAACCAGCATGTCCAGCGAGACGACACTGGTCAACCAGCACCATAAAGATTTGATTTGATTCAACCAGCTAACATAACACAAAGACATACCCCTGAGCTAAACTGGTTGTCCAGATTTTGCAGCTCAAACAGGCCATGGCGTTAAGGTTCTTCATAGGAGTCCTTATATCCGTATCAGAAGCCAACTTGTCAAACACTGTGTGAAGCTTTCACAGTATAAACACTATCATTTGTTTGACATAAGTGTGTGTTGATGCTGTGTTGATGCAAGAGGTCTGTCAAAAATCAAACTCACGTTTTAGTCAACAAACAACAATAGGTTCTTTGTGGGGCTTCCTTTCTGTTGACTGTGAACGAGCCTTGGAAAATTGAACACAGCAAAATGAAACAGTTCTCAGTTCTCTAAAATATGTCAGAAGGCGTGAGTTTAGGACTCAGGAACGCACCTTTTATAGTTTATGTACTATTTTTAGCAGACCCACATTTCTCATACAATGGTGTCTTTTCAAAGGTGCAGGTTGGTCAGCTTTATAATAGAGATTACTGATGCACGACCTGCAGAAGGTGTGTAGTACTATGCAGGAGATCCCAAATCCAATTAGGATAAATCTAATGTCAAATGATCAGACAGTCTTGTATAGGAGATATGGAGATATGTATTATTCTGCAAGTAGGCCAGTATATGTATGTGTAGGACAATATGGACATATATGTGTGGGGTCCCGTCTACAGCCAGCCTGGTCTTGAGTAGAATTTGTTCATATGTGACTAATAGAGGACTTCAGGAGTCATACAATGTGTACAGACCATGCTACATAATAGACAGTGTAATACTGACCTGAACCTACAACCCCAGCTAAGGCCAGGGTGGGGTTACACTATGATTCTTTTTAGCCCAGTTTTACCCTTGATTGTCAGACCGCCTGAGTCTGTGCTGGTTGGCTGCAGTCTGTAGATATTTTTTTAATAGTCAGAGCTGACAGATGGAGAGAGAATCGGGTAGTGTGTTGGGGCACAGACAGAGGAGATTTTTGGCTTGCTAATTGTTTTCCAGATCAGTTGGAGCATATCAAATGTTTTTGACTGACTCTGAGTGTGATGTTGTAGTGTATCCTGGTTAGTGACTCAGTCTGAATGGGTCCAGACAATAGAAAACTGAGCACAAAAAACACAGGACATGGATTAAGAAAAGCTGCCATGTGTTTGCGTTTAATTTTACGTTCCATCTTAAATGAGGCAGCAGCTTAATTCTGGCACTAGTATGTGATTGATACAGCAGCACCGTGGGGGAACAGAATTTGAACAGAACATCTGTCTCATGTGAAGGGTAGCCTCTAATATGTGCATTTTTTTGTTACATAAACGTGACGCATGCATGTTCAGCAGCAAGTTGAATTCATGTAGTGTATGATCAGTAGTATTTTAGTGTGCAATGTATATTTTTTTTATTCAAAATAAAAATCAGCAAAACTCAATCAGGAAGTGTGAGATAAACAGCCTGCTATGGACATGATCTGAGGATTGCAAATTTGAATCATGCTGTTTTTCATCAGCACACAAGAGCTAAATTGGCAGTGTTCACTCTGGCCCCTCTCCCCACCCTAACCATAACAATAGTGAAAGGAGTCCCTGAGCAAGACTCCCAACACCACTGAGGCCCACCTCTGTAATATGAGAAACCTTGTAAGCCGCTCTGGATAAGAGCGTCAGCTAAAAGCTATAAATGAAGGTTAATGTAAATGTGCATTTGGCAAAATAGCACCACCAGTGCACGGGAGATCATAGTGAATTGCAAGCAGGTCACAAGTAAACATATATGCAATAAGGAGCATGCAGAAACGTACATATACACAAATGAAAGTAGAGGTCATATTGCACATCAGAGGGGCCCCTTTCAGACATGCACAGTAATGTAGGATTAAGCAGAAGGGCTTTACGTGTGAATGCAAAGAAAGAGTTGTTCCAGACATTACTTAGATTTTATTCTGCCAGCCACCTAGGTCATGTTCTGGTCACAGTGACTCATGCCATGCCTCCTGCATATGCTACACAGGCTCTGCCCCTTTCCTACCATATGCTGAACATTTCCTGTAGTGAGAATGCATCTAATATGGAACATCTTGTAACTTGTTCATGTATGAAAACAGCTTTAGATAGCTGATGTCATTATACACAGACAAATGAAGCCACTCAGCCACAGAAGCAAACCATGACGTCAGACTTAGACCTTCAGCTGTCAAAACATGGTATCAAAACGAGAATGCTGGTTACTGCTGGTTAATCAGCTAGTTTATCAGTATATGGATAGATCTGGACTCACAGCTTTTAAACCATCGAAACCAGTTACAAGTAAAAGCTGGATTTTTCAGAAGGGATATTTTACTGCTGATCTTTTATGGACTTTTTCCATTTCTAACAATCTACTCAATTTTCTAATTTTCTAATCAGCAGACTACTGCTCGTCCCCCCCATGAAGTTGTAGAATAAACTGTTGTCTAAAAATTATATATACATTATATAATTATAGATATATTAAAAAGAAAAATCTCTAGTTTTGTGACAGCTTCAACAATACCCAATTTATGGAAAGATACTTGAAGTATTTATCTACAATTTTGTGTTTTATTTCACTAGATATTATATTTTATATTGTATATTATAAAAATATTATTGTAAAGACAAAGATACCCAATTTGCCATTGGTGTTGGACACACAGAGGCATGTAACTCATCCTCCACTGAGATGCAATTCAGTCACTACATGTCAGTTCAGGGACTCAAACTGGCGACAAGGCAGCTCCTCCAACCTCCAGTTTCATGGAATGCTAGCATTTACACGTATATCTCTTCCACTAAACACCCTTAATAGGAATGAATGACTTTTGAATGACACCCTCTGCATACTGCTCTTCACAGCCTTGCAGAATGGATTTAATTAATATGAATCATATTAAAAATGAGTGCCAATGATATTTGTCAGCTGTGAAAACACTTATCAGGGTGTGAAGCTCATTACAGAAAGCGAACGTGAAGTAGATGTTCACGTGCAGAGCTTTATTTTCAGCGACATTTCAACA
Organism: Acestrorhynchus altus; assembly: GCA_034509495.1. Lineage (NCBI taxonomy): Eukaryota > Metazoa > Chordata > Actinopteri > Characiformes > Acestrorhynchidae > Acestrorhynchus > Acestrorhynchus altus. The sequence continues at coordinate 12,265,084 of CM067502.1, read as the reverse complement.
CACTAATTAAAAGACCCGTTTCCTGGTTCCATAACGATGTGCAAACAGTTGGGCCGTTTTCCACAGTGCTGGAGACTAAGTTCCCTGTGTGCCAGTAAAACCTCAACCCCATCAGTCTGCCTTTCCATCTGGTGAGTGTGAGTAGCATCTCTGAGCACCCAGCCATCTACACCAACATCTTCTTGGCCCTTAAAGGTTGGGGGTTATGACTGTTGTTTTTTTGTTTACAGTCTTCTAAAAACGTTTCTAATATTTTTTTAACCCATATGTGTCTCTAAATATTCTGTACAGTCCCCTTAGCCTAAGAGTCTAAAATGACCCAAAGACACTCTGTAACCTGGTGGTGAACAGGTTTAATGGAACTATGAATAAAGGTGATCTTTCATTGTCTGTAATGTTGGGGTCTCTCTAGGAAAATGCAGTCATTAGGATTCATTTTTAATTGAAAGCAGTGGTATTCCAGAATGGGGATGGAGCAAAATAATCGATATAATTGATATATCAATTCTATAATCAGAGTGGTCTGGTGAAAATGGTTCCATATAGAACCATGAACCCTTTGCATGAATAAAGGTTTCTTTGCATGATCAAATATTTAAGTAAAATGTGCTGTAGAGGTTTCTATATAGAATCATTTTGAAAATGTTCTGGAACACTGATCCCAAAAGTACATGATGGAGCACCATCATTCCAAAGAACACAGTTCCACAGCTCAATGCTGGAAGGCGTATACCCCTCTAGCTCATGCATGGCATTGGGCATGGTGCCAACGGGTTCAAATTTATCTGCTCCAGAAAGTTCTTTTCCACTCATTTAAAGTTCTAGAAACTTTTACAGTCCGTGTTAATCAGAGGCTGAAATATTTTCAGTAGCATGCACTTTATTGTAGGGTCTGAGCTGGCCAGATGTCAACCACAAGTGAATCTATCCCTACTGTAAAATTTTATGGAAATACTGAACAGGCCAGAGGACTCTAAGGACTAAGGGCAAAATTCCTTCCACTCACGTCAAAATTTGGACTGAAACAACAGCAGGTCATAACTTAAACCCTGAAAAGGTGACAGCACGCAATGTGACAGTCAGGTAATGGATCTTTATAGCATTTCCACCAGCTAACAATGGTACAAAGTGAAAAAGAACTTCACATGACATACTGTGGGACTATTCTGTAAAAAATAAAATATGAGTTTAATATTCTTCTTTGAACCTCAGGACCCTGGAAAGCCATCTGATTCTTGGCTCTAGTCAAATGTTATGTCAGGCACAGCTGTAAATCCTGCATTGATGATATACTGACACAATTCTACTACTTTAAATGCACACCAATGTTTAGGTCAAATGTTAAGGGTGAGAGAAATCTGACAACAACTGATCCAATCTTTTCTGCTTTTCTGTCAGTTTTCCCATGGTGGAGAATGCCAAAATCTGATTGAGTGCATGAAAATTCTTAAAACTCAGGCTGAATACAGTTTTCCTCTTTTGGACTGAGTGAAAATCACAGTAATGTTTCTATGGTTCTTCACTTCAATTTTGGACCAAATAGGTATTGCGTGTGTCACACAGCTCCAGGGGCCTGAGGTTGTGGGTTCAATCCATGCTTGGATCACTGTCTGTTAGGAGTTTCATGTGTTCTTTCATGTGTCCCTTTGAGTTTCCTCCTGCCTCCCAAAGATGCATGTGGTATGTGAAGTGGGGGTTACCCCGGTGATGGACTGGTGCCCTTCCAGGGGGTATTCCTGCCTTGCACCTGATGACTCGAGGTAGGCTCTGGACTCACCTTGGGGGCAGGCTGAGCATCTGAACAGTCTCCCAATTATTTATATTGTTTGTAGGTGAAGGATTTCTCCACCACAGCCCAGTTTCCAGTGCTCTAGGGTCCAGTTAGCAACCTCGTGAGCCCAGGTGAGGTGCTGTGTCTAGTGTTATGGCGTTAACAGTGCATTCCCTGGTGGGTATTTTGCTCCTATATCCCATGGAAGCGAAAGAACACTTAAGGACACTTGCAGGATGTGCACATGGGGCTCCTGCATTGAATGTGGATGTGATTTCTGCCAGAATTGCTCTTCTGTTTACAGGGATAATTCTAGCCAGACACCACCAGTCATCATCATTAAGCACTCCTGGGCAGGCACAGCACAGATTACTGTGGGTGGTAATGTCTCCTATGATATATTCCTATTGAACGTGACACTGTGGATTGAGAAATATTAAATGCCTGCACAACTTAATAAACTGAATGTTCCATTCATTTGGCTGAATATGACCCCTGAGTGACTCCATGACAATCTAGCATTGAAGTAAATTGATTCCTTCTGGGTGCAACTATTTTTTGACGATGAGTGTATATAAACAGTCCTTTGTAACAGACTGACAAAAGCCAGTGATGAGCAATGAAAACATTACAGACCTATACTACCCTTGGGGTTTCATTTATAAGGTAAATATAAGAAAAAAACCATTGTGGGTGGTCTTTTAAATTGAGAGCAATAAATAGAAGTTTTATTGCTTCAAATTTAAACTGTAATCTTGATGGAGTGGAAAATTAGAAATATGAAAATCCAACAAGACTTTATGTAATGAGGTTTACATGAAAAACTGTAGTTTGTCTTAAAAATGAACAAACAAGTCACAGCTAGAACCATGGCGCGCCCTGCCAAAGACGACATCAACATGAATATGGTAATTATTCACAGCTGGGAAGTCTTGTTTTATGAGTCAGTCACTGAGCCTCTTATTTGTTAAGGATCACTCTGGCATTTCATGCAGCAATGACATCAGCCCTCACTAGCTTTGTTCCTTCATATTGATATTAAATTTGGAATATCAGGAATATCACTTGCTCATCTTCACCTCGGGTGCCCTGTGAGAGCACAGATGGTTAGATATTGTAAAACACAGGCGTGGGAAAACATTGTGTTTACTAAATATTTTGATCCAGAGAATACAGTCATATATAATGTGACCTAATTGCCCACCATGGTAAAGACAAAAAAAGTCCAGTACAAACTGTGTTGTAATTCTCCAGTGACTCCTGTCAATGAGGTGGGTATATGAACCGTCAGTTCTTGAAGTTCATATGTTACAGCAGGAAAAATGGCCAAGTGTAAGGATCTGAGACACTTTGACCAGAACCAAACTGTGATGTTCTAGATGACAGAGGCAGAACATGTCCACACCAGGCAGGCCTTGTTGGTTGTTCCTCATATGCAGTGCTCAGAACCTATCAAAACTGCTCTGAGGACAGAACCAGTGAACCAGTGACAGGGTCATGGGACCCAACATAAAGGGTCTGCTGTAACATTTGTTTTAGTGCCAGATTCCACAACCCACAATCAATGATCTTGTGGAGTCCATGCCTCAATTGGTCAGAGCTGCTGTGAACCTACACAACATTAGGCAGATGATACTGGTTGATTGGTGTACTAACAAGTGCAAATCAGCAATAGAATTCACAAGTTTATTAATGTTGTTTAATGATATTAAACCAATTGGTTAGCAGCAAAATGTAGTATTGAAGTATTTTTCACCTCTGGTGATAAACAGTCTGGTCACCTGAAGATGGTTGACCAGTTTAGTTTTTGACCAGGTTGGGGTAGGTTTTTGTTTGAGTTTGATGGATTAAGCTAGACAAATAAGAATCAAACTTGACTTGATTCAATTCAGAATCAATATTACTAATTTCTAGTTTGTGAAAAAAAAAAAGACTATTTCACAAACTAGAAATGAGAAATATTGATTCTGACATTGAATTCCTTGTACCAGGAATAATTTTTAACAAGCCCCAAACATAAGACATTTATAACAATTCTAGCCAGATGCCACCTGTCATGATCATTAAGCACCCCTGGGCAGCCACTGCACTGTCCACTGTGGATGGTAACGCCTTCTATGATGCATTTCCATTACACATGACATTGTGGATTGAGGAACGTCAATGCCTGTACAACTACAAAAATGAAATGTCCAAAGTATGGGCATTCCCAAGCAATCCCCTGAGATAATACCTCCTCAGTATTTGATTTCCCAAGACTTTTGGCATGTTAGTATAGCAGAGGTGTTGCCTCTTTTAGTTGGGTGTAGGGAAGAACCTGTAGTAGATGGAGGCTTCACACAGACAGTGACTATGATGTGTAATGCTTAGGTTGGCAGCTTACTTGGCAAGATCTAAAAGCTCATCAGTTTACAAAGTACAAAGTGTACTGATTACAAGTAATAGATAACAGAAGGGTGGATGGGTTTATTGCTTAAATATTTTGGCATGAATATGAAATTTGAATGGATTAAATTGATGTATTTGAATAATAACTGAATATGAATTGCACTATTTTGCCCCCAAAAACATGAAGATCCAATCCGGTGCAGATCATTGGGGCAATGTAAGCTAGTGTGAATATTTGGGATTGTTTCACATGGTTTCATCTGTAGTAAAACCAAAGCAGGTGGATCTTCTTGGACAAAGTACAATGATGGACTCTGGGCTGCAAGATTAGACGGGGTAGTACACGATCAGACTCCTGGGACATGTCTGTTCAGATTTGTTCGGATGCTGGGCTGTCAAAACAGATTGTGTTACACACTGGAGTGGCATGTTATGTTGAGTAAAATCAGTGGAACGCACAGGACCTATTGGTTTACAGCAGTGTCTGGACCAAAGAAAAAAAAATAGTTGAATGTAATGGTCACGCTTTAATATGAAAGAATTTATGATTCAACCTGATTTTTGGAGCTACAGCAAAATTCAACACAGCAGCACTGTACCAATTACACTGTAAAAAGATACAATATCCTTGAGGAACATTGAGGTTCTTCAATTTGAAACTGTGGAGGAATTTTAAAGTGCTTCAAGGTACCTTTAATAAAAGGATGAAGGTTTCTTGAAGGTTCCTTGAAGCACCTTCAGAGGTTTCTCCACAGTTTCAAATTGAAAAACCGCCAAAAGTTCCCTAAGGACGTTATACTTTTTACAGTTAAGGACACATCCAGGACTCATCTTTTTGTTTGTTTGTTTTTTGTTTTTTTGTTTGTTTGTGTTTTTTGGATAAGCACAAATGTATAGTAAGCATCTCAACAAACATTTTGTGGCCAAAAACTTTTTGGAGCGACCAACACCATAGCAACCAGATAGAAATATCATAGCAACCAACAGCTTTATCATAGCAACACTATATCAACCAGCCAAACATAGTAACCACCTAGTGAAACCTTAGCAGCCAACACCTGTACTATAGAAACAAATTAGTCAAATTAACCAAACACTATACCATAGCAACCTCCTAGTAACATTTTAGTGATTAACATCTCTATCATAGCAACATCTATGCAACCGCCTAGCATCACCTTAGCAACCAATATCTATACCATATCACCACCTTAGTAATCACCTGCAGCACCTTAGCAACCAATACCTATGCCACCTCAACACATTAGCAACCACCTAGCAACACCTTAGTAAAACAAGTCCTTTACCAAAGTAAAACCTCAGCAATCACCTAGCAACACCTTAGCAATCAACAATTATATCCCACAAACATTGATAAGCTATTAAGCTTCTATTTTCTTCAGGATCTCACTCTCTACTTTAAACTACATTTAATAAAGCTGAAAATAATAATAAGAAAAAAACGTAACTACTGACATAGGCCTTTTCTACCAAAATAAATCTGTCTGGGCTAATAAGATTCTGGGCTTACAAGAACACTGGGGGTTTATAGTGAACCAGCCTGCATTTACACCAGTTTTAGTGGAACTATAGACAACCTGCAAACATTTGCTGTTGAGACAGATGTTTGTTTTTCTCCAAAAAGCAAACATGGATCAACATTTGGCAATAAGATGCAGAAAAACTACACCACATGAGACGAATGGTACATCATTGTTCCTTGCTCCAGTACAATTAGACATGCCCACAGCACTGAAAACCCCACTGTGAACAAACTTTGCAGGTTTCAGAACCTATTTTTGTTGGTGGAAATGCGCTGATCGTTTCAAAATTAGGTTTGTGATTCAGAACAGAATCAGTAACTCATCTCCGAGCAGGTACCTTAGATTTAAACCACACTTTTAGAAGTTGAAAACTAGAAAAAGCAAAAAGCCTTCAGTACTCAGGATGAATAATTTAAAGTACAGACCTTCTCTGAGGATGCGTGATGCATCCTGACACAGTATATTAATCAAACCCTTTTGTCCATATTTCTTCAAAACCACATGCGTCTGAATTCCACATATGAACAGTCATTTGTGAGCAGTCACTTTTTCCATCACCTGTCATTACCTTTCAGGAGAGTTTCATACTGTGCATATTTTGTGAGTGAAGATGCAGCTTTCTGACTGTTCTCTGATATAAACCACATTTCTCTTTGCTCTCCGGACTGAGAGAAACGTGCTTTCCCCCTTCATTCTCTTTCCATTGTAGGCCATCCTTGACTGCCCCTTAATTCCAGAATCAATAAAGGCTTGGCGTCTACTGGCCAACAGCTGGTCTGATGATTGAATGGATGATATAAAATGTTATTGTGTCCACTTGCAAATGAAGACCACTGCTTCCCCCATAAGAGGCCTCAGGTAACACGGAGGCTCCCTGTCCAAGACAATGCAATTCCCAGACCACCTATACAATCTTTCAGTATTCCTTACACTGAGATTTGAAGGCCAAGCACATCCATTAAATCGGCCTTTAGTCCACACTGTATATAGCCTGACAGATGTTTCCCCATTTAGGTCAAATATACAAACTGAGACTTGCTTTATATCCTTACTAGTGAATGAATTTTATGAAAACAGTTGATATACAATACAATGTATGACTTTATAGCTTCATAAGCACACTATATGATGGACAATAGTTTTTGGGACATCTGCTTATTCATTGGCCAAATTCATTCCAAGGATAAGAACGCTGATCTGGTATCAGCTTATACATTTTATGCAACACTGGCTAGAACAGGGGTGTCCAATTTTATCCACAAAAGACCACTGTGGCTGCAGGATTTCATTTTAAACAACCAGCAGCAAAATCTGGTCCCACTTGTTTTATCAACTGATCATTCTTCAAACAGCTGATCACATTAGCTTCTGCGTTGCTGGAATGAAAACCTGCAGCCACATCAGCTATTTGTGTATAAGATCAGACACCCCAGACTAGAACTATATTAAACCTGACCCAAGACCAGTATCCATACTTGAGATGTTTGATAAATATTGGTAGATGTGGGCTCCTGTGCTTCTCTCCCAAAAGAAGTTACCTTCTGTTTTAAATATCAGTGGCACCAGTTTTTGATCTTGTTGTTGATCGTGTTGGCTTTAGTGTTTAAGGTGGTAGTGATTTGAGATGGCATTGTATGAGGATGATCAGGGTTACAAATATTTGGTGTGTATGATGGGATTCATAGATTGAGAAGAGGAGGTACAGTGCAGTGAATGTCTTGTTGGAGGTCTGGAAAATGGGTCTCAAAGCAGATGTTAATGATTGGCTATAAGTAGTGATTGCAGTTGGGCTAGAAGCCATAGTGTGAAGTAGCTTAGTCTGCAGGCATATGGACGTGTGCAATTATATAAGTCTACTAGCAGTGGCAGAAATCCCAGTCTACAGCAAATTCAGAGCTGTGACCAAAAGACAAAAATGCACAAAACCCTCTTGCATGCGACTCTGTTCCATATGTTAATGGTCTGTAGTTTCCTGCAGAGTGTTCTTTGACTTGTAGAAGCAGTTCCTTCTTGAAAGTGAATCAGCTTTAATTTACAAGTCATGAAGCATGCTAGCAGTCCCTGTATGCTAGTTTAATCTTTTGGTCACAATTTGATCATCAATTCATAGAACAGAGTGGGTTCTTTCGGCCACAATTCTAACTGGGATTTCTGCCACTTCTGATAAACTACAGATTCAGCTACTTACTTCACACTATGGCCAAATGCAATCATTCCTTTCAGCCAATCATTAAAATCTGCTTTGTGACCCTTCTAGCTGGCTTTCCTATGCGGACCATCAGACCATTGCAACTCATCCAGAAAGCAGCAGTGTGGCTTGTCTTCAATGTCCCCAAATTCAGTCATGTAACTCCTCTGCTGCATTGCCTTCATTGGCTTCCTTTAGCTGCCCGCATCAGTTTCAAAACCTTGATGCTGGCCTACAAAGCCAAAAACGGACCAGCACCAAAATGGTGGAATGAACTTCCTCTTAACAGCTCAGTCCCTCACTGTGTTTACACACAGACTGAAGACCCAACTGTTTCCAGAATAATTTAACTCTACAAAGACTTATTCTTAATCTTGTTAATCCCCAATCTGGTTTTCGAGAGGATCTAAGCGTGAGGAATCTCTGGATTCTAGCTACTTGCACTAGCTAAGGATATTTTCTGAGTAAACAGCAAAGCACTTTTCTAAGTCGATCTGGATAAGGGCGTCTGTTAATAAATATAAATGTAATGTAAATGATCCATTTTCCATACATCAAATGAGACAGTCACTGCACTGTACCACCTCTTCCATGACCAGCATGATCTACAAAACAAAACTGGTTGACCAGCATAACCAGCTTGACCATCAAAGACCAACTTGGACCATTTAAAACCAACTACCAGCAAAAGCAAACATCTCAACTGTCTCTGCAGTGGTTTGTCCTGCTTTGTTGGAGTACCTGACTCTCCAAATAAAACTACTATGTTTCGGAGTGAGCACTGCTGTGAATTTGATTGCATTCGGGGAAAATAGACATTAGTGAAATCATTGGATATTCACTGTAGGATGTGGGCACCACCCCAACTCATCCCCAACTCCCAACTCATCCAGTATCATAAGTAATAGCTCAACCATTCCAGAGAACACTGCTCCACAGCTCAATAGTGGGGGGATTTAAATCCCTCTAGCTCACAACTGGTATTAGGCATGATGCCAGTAAATTCATGCTTGTTTATTTACTCCAGAGTGTCCCATTATCTTCTTGCCATTTCTCCCTGGGATTAATAGAGTATTTCTGATTCTGATCCGATATTGGCAGAACTTCTCTACATGGACAAGACAAGCTGTGTGTGTACATTTACACATCTGTGTCAGCAGTAGGTGCAGCTTGAAGTAGCTGAATGCTCATTAGAAGGGGGCTCCACAAACATTAGTCTACACTTAATGCAAAAGTGCTAATGTTCATAATGTTCATAATGAATTGGACTCTCACTCTGCACATGAAATCATATGGCTTTCATTCCCACTGGCTTTCATTCACTGTTAGCATTTTTTGTTGATGTTATACTCTTAATGAAGTAAAGCAACACCTGCATTGGTTTGGCGGAGGATTATCCCAACCGCATTCTACACTTGTTAAACTGGTGTCTTATGAAGTGCACTGTATAGTTCACAGCAAGTTCATGTCCTGATTGATGCAATTTGAAAGCAACATCAATGCTGCTAATAGCAAAACTGGTAAACAAATACTAACATACACATTCCCATCCTAAGCTTTTTTGGAATTGATCATGTTCCTACAACCTGTTCTGTGTAATGGCTGTCCTTGATGCTGCTCCAGGTCCCAGGTTTGTCATAAAGGGGAAATCCCACACCGGCTACGGGCTCCAAGCAGGTCTTGATTAAATTCTCAGACTAAGCATGGTGCAAAAACCATCATCGCACACATCAAAATTGAAAACCATGTGTTTAACACAAGGAACATACTATGTGATTTTTTTTATCTTAATAAAAAATACGCTGTGCTTATCACAAAATGCAACAAACTCCATGAAAAAACAAACCCACTGACCCCAAAATAACTTAGAATAAGAGACAATTATTGATTGATGACCATTGATGATTAAACCTTTAAACATGTGAACATTTGTTCATCATTGTAAATACATTGAGACTTGGAGCTGATATACCTCAAATTTAAAGAAATGTCTTTTTATCATTATTAGAAATGCAATTGTCTTGGAAAAAGTTGCATGCCTAAAATCTGATTCAGCTGCGTCACATCAGCTGCAAATGATTAGAGCATCATTAAAGAAAACATTGGAGGTCTTAGACATTGGATTAGTTTGCTTTTGATTGTTGAAGTGAGTGGGATCAGCATGGCAATATCCAAAGAGCATGCTGAAGCCTTCAGAAAGAAGGTTGTAGATCACTCTCCAGTGGTTATGCATGATTAGAATACAGCCCAGGTTGGTTCTTACAGATATCTGGGCATAAATATCCACAATAAACTGACATGGAATGTTCAGGTAGAAAATATCTGCACTTCAATATTAACAGCAACTATAATTAGTTTTTCCTTGCCACTGTTTGCCCACTGGCTGCTCATTTGAGGCTTGGACCCGGATCTTTGTAAAGCTGCTTTGTGACAACTTCCTGTTGTAAAAAGCACTATATAAATAAAATTTGATTGATTGATTAATTCATAGGCTGAGGGGTTTGGGGTGTTTTATGCATCCTGTTGTATGACAAAAGATCTGGTTGACAATTTTCACAGATTTTTCTATGCTTGAATGTTGTCATAAAAATCAGTGAAAAACCTCACACTTCCAGCTACTTGTGTGTGCATGCAACATATTTACATACTAGTATGTATTCATCTCAAGCATTACAGTATGTTTGAACCCCACTGACCAAAAAGTTTGGTTTAGCGTGTCTCTCTGGCTGACAGTCCTTCAGGCATAACATCAACATCAATTTTCATGTCAGAGAATCAGCATCCACTGCACAGGTAACTAAAATCATAAATATTAAATGTTTTACTAGTCTCAATGGGGTTTAATGGTTGCTCTGGGTGAAGATTGGAGAACTAGAGATTAGATTATAGACTCCCTATACTGAGGATAATCCTTGAAATTGCAAAATACACTGAAATCCATCCATTTGTGATTGGCAGAAAGAAATCGGCCTCAAAATCTGCGTGATTATGTAGTAGTGTGAGCAAGATATTAGCATGCAATTGAGTGTCCATGTAATGATGTAAGCTTACACATTACCAACAATTAGGTCACATACTTACCAGTTCCTACCTGTGCATGGTTCACACTCACCCTGGGTCAAAAGAGTACAGACTGAAAGACTCTGAGCTTTACTTACCTGGGTGATTCCATCTCTTGCTGAAGGAGAGGGGAGATTGGACCGGTGAAGAGACTAAGAACAGAATGGTTAAATACCAACAGCTATTGTATAATTAAAAATGATGTCATGAATATGTGTGGGGAACAGTAATGGTGATTATTGATTATAGGGTATAATTGTAAGTCGACAACAATTATATGCTGAATTGTGAACATTACCTTTGCTGATATTGGTAGAGCCTAGGGGGTGGAGCTACCAGTATATAGGCTGCTCTGAGGTAGAGAGAGGGGAGTAGAGCAGAGGACAGTGAGAATAAATGTACCTGAGTGAAAGTAGAGTGAAGCTACCTATTTATGATTTTGCAGTCATTGGTCAGAGCCACTGAAGCTAGTGGGGGAGATATTGCTGCATGATTATTTTCTTTTCCTTTTTTTTTTCCTATTTGCATATATGTAAATATTTATTTCGCTAATAAATCGGTGAATGGGAATAGACAATTTCCTCTCACTGGTCAGAGCCTCTGACCCCGACACTACCCATGAAGTGGGCTACAACTTCCACAGTGAAGTAACCAACTTCATCACAGTCCGGATTAACATCTTAATGAAAAGGGCTATAACCATTAATAGTCAGGCAGCAGCCCACACGTGCTCTCTTTGATGAAACAATCATTACACAGGCCAAAGAAAGCTGTCTCAGACCCCACGCAAGTCTATCAGTGAGTATCAGCTGCCTCCCATATTTAGATGCTTTAGAATCCCCCAATGCAGACTCAAGCACTTTAAGAATTCCTTCATTGACATTTAAAATGCTTAAATTCCTGAAATTCTGTCATTAATGTAATAAATTAGCTTATTTTTTTTGGTTGTTTTGTTTGTTTGTTTGTTTGTTTGTTTGTTTGTTTGTTTGTTTGTTTTGACAGCACTTTCTGTGTGTGTCCAAAGCAAATATCATATACATATATACTTTAATATGTAATGTAATATGTACATTTTCAGAGTGTAATGCGCTAAATGCTAGGGCTGTGAGACCAAATATCTCAGACACACACTGCAGATGTCATTTAAATGGCACATCACTGAAGATCTAGAGACAAAGATCAGACAAAGATCAGAGGCTAATGAAAATCACCAGTGTCCTGGAGGACCTCCAGAGGTTGATTAGAACAACCTTGAGCTTTCTGGGGAATGTTTTTCTCCACTTTTCCTGATAATAAAAGTGTCAAAATAAACTGGAAGCAGAAATATGGACATATCTAACTGTCAGACTAGGAGAATTATTATTTAACAGAGAGAGTGAGAAAGATCCCCAGAGTATGTCCCTCAGCCATCAACTTTCAGCCACAAATAAAAAAAAACATATCATTGAAGTACAGTATAAATCACATACAACTAAAGTTAAGAGAAGTGAGATGTCATAAATACAATGTGTGTGTTGCATTGGTACGACTGGTCAGACATGGCAGTCCACTATGTTCACTCACTGTCCAATCTTTTAGACATTCCGACCTAGTTTCTCCACCTTGTAGATGTAAAGTCAGAGACAGAAGGTTCACAGGACTCTGTTGGATGGGTATTTCAGGTCATATTCTCAGGTCAGTGGTGTCATTGAGGTGTTTAAACACTCCAGCAGCACTGCTGTGTGTGATCCACATGTAGCCAGTGGACCAGTGTAACACACACACACACACAGAGGTGGTCCTGTGGGGTCCTGACAATTGAATATCAGGGTGACAGTATAACAAAGAAGTATAACAAAATATGCAGAGAAACAGATGGACAGCAGTCTAATTATAGAACTAGAAAGTGCCCCTGTATGGTAAGAGAAGCTGAAAATTGGACAGGAAATGCAGAAACAAGGATACTGTTTGGTGTGTGTATACAAGAACCCTTTGAAGTGAACATATTCACAACAATTAAAAATAAAATACCATTGAACAAGAAATTAATTAAATATATTCATAATAGTAAAGTATATATTCACAAATTATATACTTTTTAATATTAAAAAGGAGAGAGAGAGAGTGAGAGAGAGAGTGAGAGTGTGTGTTTGTGTTTGTGTTTGTTTGTTTGTTTGTTTGTTTTAGATCAGTTAGCTATTCAGACAGATATTCATCAGGCTTCACTATCAGTCTTTGAGAATCTCATATAAGAACGCTCCACTTAGTAACTGCTACATCACTCTGATTGGTTGAAATATCAGTATAACATTAATCTCAAGCCCAGAGATGAATGTATGTGTTTTTTTGTTTCTTTCTATTGCTATCAAAATCTATTAGTTTATCTGGCTCTGATAAGCAAGGCTAGTATATTAATATATGTTTATACAGCTGATCTTTAAGGTAACTAAAGATGATGATTGATCTAGTGGCACAGTAACAAAAAAAGTAATCCCTCCCATCCTAAAGAAAGAGAAACCCATCCCTCTGTAATCCATATCTGTCCTGTTTTCCTCACTGAGAGCCTTATATATCACAGTAATGCATCGCAGACGTGAAACACCTTCTTGTTATATAACTTAATGAGAACACATTTCAAGAAGTTGAACAACTGCTGAGAACATGATTACCTTATAAAATTCTCTCTCTCTCTCTCTCTCTCTCTCTCTCTCTCTCTCTCTCTACGTGTGTGTTGAAAAACAGATCCACACAAGAGTTGAGGTGTGATGGATTGACCTCCCACTTATTTAAAGAAGAATTCAGCTTCATTTATGCTGTAACTCAAACTAAAGACTGGGTGCAATTTAGAAACAATTGTGTGTTGCAGTTGACTCTAATGTGTGTGTGGGTGTGTGGGTGGTTGTTGGTTATCATACATTTTGAAGACAAATATTTGATTACAGTATATTATTATTATTATTATTATTATTATTATTGTTGTTGTTGTTAATAATAATAATAATAATAATTTTAATAATAATAAAAAAAACATAATATGACATGTAGATATCCCTCCAGGTCCTCACATTATATGAAAACCAGTATTTGTGTGTGTACACTTCCTAATTTTCACTTTGCATGTCTTTGTGATTCTTGGTTAGTTTCTTAGGTAATATGAGGTCAGGTAGACACTTTTCCTGCCAACGCTTAACAATGTGAATGCACAGTGAGTGACGGGCAGGGGTTCATGCATAGGTCCTGCACCTCATGGGAGAGTATGTGAGCTTCACAAAATCAGGTCATCCCGATCCAACTCTCCATGCGTCCACGCCAAGCAGCACATGAAACACACTCCTGAAAGCTCCAAAAGACAGGAACAGTCTGCACTGCTAAATCAGGGCAAAGCTCTTGGGACCAATTGAGCATGATCACTGGACAAGTAGAGTAAGGTATTGACCTGCGCTTTGACTGATATTTCAGGATGACATGGTGCTGGACCAGGCCAGGAGAGGATTAGCTCAGTCCCTTAGACACTACAGCACAATGATTTCATTTGCCTTAACCTCAGCGTACACCTCCTCAGCTCAGTCCATGAGTCATGTGAGTAGTAACTAAGTACGTTTCACTTATTCAGTTCCATATACGTAAAGCAACATTATGCAGCATTTGTACTTTACAAATAGCAGCTTTAAAAACAGTTTGATGCTCCATCAATACTCTTATTTGCTTTTTCCTGGTTATGGTCGTGGTGGAAAATCAGTCCAATGCAGGGTATCACACAAATTCACTTTTAGAAAGTGGGAGAAACCTGAAGTACCCAAGCAGGCCTACACAGACAGAACCCGACTCAGAAAGAAACCAACAACTTCTCACAAGGATTTCAAACCACAACCCCTGGCTCCTGGACACATGCACTACCTGCTGTGCCACTGGTCCATCAAGATGCTCCACTGACTGTAATATACAGAATAGCATCTCTGTTGTTGCTACTCTAGACTTGGACCTTTGCTAACCCAGGTTAATTGATTATCTCTTCTGCATTTTGGCTTTAGTGATATTCTAACTTTTCCACCTAGACCAACTATATAGCATGCAAAAGTTTGGGCACCCCTGGCTAAAATTACTGCTACTGTGAACAGTTAAGCAAGTTGAAGACAAAATTATCTCCAAACAGCATGAATTTTAAGATGACACTTTCCAATATTTTAAGCAATACTACAGTATTACTTTTGGTTATGTACAATTTTAGAGTGAAAAAAAGGAAAAGTATAGGTTGCAAAAGTTTGGAAACTCGACGAGATTTGAACACGCAGATAACTTTGACTAAGGTCTCAGACCTTAATTAGCCTGCAAGAGTTTTTACACAATCACAATGCTGTATGAATGTTCCCATTATTTCCAATACAACCTCTTATTTTGTCCTGTATGTACAGCTTTCTGAATGATCCACATTATACATATATTTGCAAGGTCTTAGAACAAGTACTCATGCACCACAAGATGAAATATTGAAAAACATGTGACATAACTGTTCTGGAGCAAAAAACAAACAAACAAACAAACAAAAAAAAAACTAATAATAAAATGAAGGAAATAATAAGTTAAAGTCATCAACACATGCTAAGAATGTCACGTTAGGATTAGGGTAAGAGTTAGGTTTAGATCCAGTTCATATAATTACACTGCTAACTTCCTAACATTCTCTTTTCAAATCATTTCAAGTGTCGAGACACACTGGACTCCCGAAATGCTTCTCTGAAATGCTCGTCTGAAATGGTACGTGCTGATGTACGCATATTGTCCATTTGTAACTACAAGGTTCTTGCTGACATTTTTATTCTTAACATTATGTGGGGGTGTATTTTAAGTTGTATTTTTTTTACTCTTTAAGTAGAAAACAGAAAGTCTCTATCTGGCAATGTCTCTATAAAGACTTCAAGGCTCAGAATCATGTGGGTTGTTGATCATTCTCAGCACTGGAGAAAGACTGTCACGGTGGTGGAATGTTATGGTGTGTTGCACTGGTACAAGTGGATCAGACACAGCCGTGCTGATGGAGTGATTCAACTGAGTGTTACTGCTCTTTCTCTAGAAAACAGAATGTTTCTCTCTGTCAATGTCACTCTAAAAACACTAAGGCTCAGAATGCACATAGAACCTTATAGTGATGATATAGGTACACATGGGTTTGGACTGCTTGCAGAATTATGCACATTTACGCATTTCTTCAACTGGTCTGTTTATTTCACTGAAGCAACTATACTATTCTGCCTTCCAAGCAGGAGTTCACACACTAACACACCAAGAGTTGGTGGCATCTGCTCAGCTCATAGAAGCAAACAAAACTTCAAGCAGACACATTCCCACATTCCAGTGAGCTTCTTGTTGCTGTTTTCAAAGCCATAGGCAGTATCTTGGCAGTCTTCCTAAAAGAAATGAGTGTCCATGCAAAATTTTACAAACCCAGTTGGGGATAGAATCCTGAGGTGTTGCGCAAACATGAGAATTGCTGTTGGCTTGCACTTTGCAGAGGCAAAGGCAAGAGGTGTTGGGGTGGAGCCTCGTAACTGGCATAACAAGAGAAAGATTTGAGATATTGGACACTGAAACTTCTTGCCAGTGGATTTGAGATTCCCAAAATGACATGTAATTGAAAGCAGATGTCTGAGAAGTGTTACACCCAAAATAATGATATCTACAAGGAATTAATGGCCCTATAAACTCAAACAACCTCATGTGTATGACTGTACCATGTTATTAACAGGCCTTTACTCATTCACTAAAACGTATTGGACATCCAAAAGCCTGATGCATCAAGATTAAGAGCTGAGCACATCTCCAATAAACACATCCCTTGTATTATAATAATCAACCTTATGATTGCTTATTATTACACTTTAGATTTGTAGTGGTGACATAGAAGTGCTACATTTAGTCCCCTTCAATAAATTATTTTTGAGTAGAGTATCTTGGCTTTATCAGTCTTATCTCTCTGCCATAGATGTGGAATATGAACACGTCACCAATAATTAACTAGAGATTAGATAGATGATTTATTCAATGTTTTACCAGAAAAGATATTAACTCAGAACATTTCTAACAGAAGCCAATAACATTGATGTATCCCGTAAAAATCATTAATTACATCATGACCACCTCCTTGTTTCAACTTTCACTGTCCATTTTATCAGCTCCTCTTACTATACAGGAGCACTGTGTAGTTCTATAACTTCAGATCAAATAGTTCTTTAATCTTCAATGGCCAGGACCCCACAAATTATGTGGGTGGTGGTCATTCTCAGCACTACAGTGACACTGACGTGGTGGTGATGTGTTAGTGTATGTTGGCCTGGTATGAGTGGATCAGTCACAGCAGTGCTGCTGGAGTGTATAAACCTCTCAATGTCACTGCTGGATTGAGAATAGTCCACCAACTGGTAGGACTGACTGAAATATCCAGCCAACAGTGTCCTGTGAGCAGTAAACAGAGAAAATACCTGCATTGTACATCATTTGCACATCTGTGTCAGCAGTAGGTGCAACTTAAAGTAGCTGAATACTTCCCCTCTTATCCCACATTATACAGAATTTCCTTCCTAAATAAATGTCTTAATCTCTAAATGGAGATCCCTGTTCAGGAGAGACAGACTGAGGTATGCACTTTTCCTTGGCAGGACAAAGAGGTATTACCTTCAGATTAATTATGGCGTGTTGCTCATCATTAAGGATTTATTGGCCTATAGTGTGCCTACAGTGGTCAGTGACATCACTGTAGTTAATGGGGTGTGTCTTTATTATAAAAGAGCTTGGAGATATTGCTAAGCCGTTGTGTCAAAAAAGTCAAGAAATGTGACTCAAAAAAACGTATAATCGTTTGGAAACATGGATCATGAAGTAAAAGTGGAAAAAATAGGGGAGAACAAGGTTCAGCAAGACAAAAGAGATCCGTCCATATCAAATGAGGAATTGAACTGATGCACTAAAACCTGATCACCACAGGACATCAAGTGACCATGATTCTCAGAATTTATGAACTTCCAGCTACAAAGTGAAGCATTTACAGGCTGTGGTTTGATTGGAAGCGTATGGACCTCTGTGCATCTTGCTTTTCATCTGGGTGAAAGATTTAAGGCCTTCTTCATCCAGAGGATTCATATCTGACTGGCAGCTAAACCTCTTTCAGCACAGGCCAGAGAAACAACAACATCAAGGACAAATTCCAGGATTCAAGATCAGCATGAATGCCTCCCACTCTTGCCATACCTGCCATGAACCATCTCACCTTTCAAGGTGAAAGTAATGGTAGGTGTTTGGTGTAAACTTGTAACTGGAGAATGAATAAATACAATATGCCATATGCAGTATATATTTTCCCCCTTCATTAATGCTGTACATGGGGCCTCATTCACCAGTATCTTCCTAAGAATCCTTTTCTTAATCCTTTGTACTTTTTATCTCACTAATTCACATGTTCTGTCACAATTTGTCCCTCTCCCACAAAAAATTGGCAGCATTTGTCCTGGTCCCGCCAATGGCATAGACATTTCTTCACCATGGTACTGGAGATACCCCTACCCTACATATTGTAGAGTTATGAAATAACTCAAATTTGGGAGAAGGACCACACCCTAGCTCATCCTGTTCCCCATTTCGCATCCCATAAAAAACAGACCTCAACCATTATTCGTAATAAAAACTCTCACCCACCACAACCCCAGATTCTCCTTCTCTTCAGTCCACACTCTGCCCTGCCTAGCAAGGGGTGTCCGGCTGCATTAGAAGGGGGGTCCATCAGAAGGCCCCACCCAGGACTCCAGCTTAAGAGGTGTGTTAAAGATAAAACATGCAGGGCAGGAGTGCCTCCAGGACCAGCATTGAGAAACTGTCTGTGCTTAGGTTACCAGCTGCCCCTACATTCTGAAAGTCACTAAAAAACAAACACAACATACAACATACAAAATTTCACCAGCACCTTCAGACTGGAACAATTTGGAGGGAAAACCACAAACCTACCAACCCTGCCTCACACTAAACCTGATTATTGTGCAGGGTTCACTTTTTGGAAAATGTCCCACCCCTTACTAAAATGAAGATTAGACCTGTTCTGTTGGTGCCATCATCATTTACCAGTGAGTCAACAACTACTCCACCAGCATGCTCTCCATTTACTTTAAAGAACAAATCAATTATTCTTCACCACTTTAATAGGTGTGGTACCAGTGGTTGGTACCATTTTTTTTTCTGCCTATCTTCTGCTTACTGTACTGATGCTGCTGCTGGAACCTTAATTTCCCTGAAGGAACCCTCCCAAGGGATCAATAAAGTTCTATTCTATCACTGGTATTCTAGGACTGGAACTAAGAACCAAAGTATAGATGTATAAAAAAACACAACAACACTTTCCAACAATATTTTATTGCAATATGGATTCATCTATAATGTTCGGGAGTGTTCTCCGGTTTTCATCATACTTCTCTCCTGGGCTACTATGGTCCGCCGTTTTACTGCTCTCCAGCATTTACATGGAGTTCCCAATAACATACTCCCTGCAATTTCCCATAAACCACAATAAAGTATGACTGGCTGAACCTGCCTCTCTTTATCGCTGAGCAGCAATAGTAAAAATGGTGTCCCTGGAGGGGTGGACAGAAGAGCTTTTACATGCATCACCGCAGACTCCCACTGCAAAGGAGGACAAAACCATTTCCTTGCAATTCCAGAACTCTGACCTCTTTTCTACAGGGTGAATTAATGTGGCTCGGGGTGTCTGAGGGTAGGTACTCCACAGAACATGGGAAAAAGAGGTCAAACTACGCTGCTAAGGTACCTGCCGTCATCATGTCATAGTGGTTCATCCTGCATCAATGCATGTTGAGAAAAATAACCCTAAGCATACAGGTCAGCTTTCAAAGCAACCTGATGTAGCCTCTTCATCTTAAAATAGCAGCTTCGGTATCATGTTGACATTCCACTGTGTAAGGTTTGCGGATGCAGAGGTAAGTGGAGGCGGAAGTACACACTGGGTTGACGATTTATTGTGCATGGTACATAAATACAACAACCATACAACAAGACAAGTAGGATACAGGTAAACAAGAAGACCGACAAGGACGAACTGAGACAAGGGACTTATATACACAGGATAACATTAGACACGCCTGGGACATGATTACAAGAGGGGCAGGGTTACCAATAGGACACAGCTGAGAATAGGCGGAGACAAGACCAAAACAAGACACATGCTGCAAGCATGTGTGAACACAGGACTCAATAAGTGACACACTGACTGTAACAAGGAGAACGTCCTCTCTATCACTGGTACTCTGGGCTCAGAGCACTGCACTATGGAACTCTGGTGAAGCGGGCAGGAAAACTGCATGTTGTTGATAAGTGGTTGATAAGGTGTTGCCATGATATAGATGTTGGTTGCTGTGGTTGCTAAGTGGTTAATAATGTGTTGATATGATATAGTTGTGGTTTGCTAACATATTTCTAGGAGGTTGCTAAGGCATTGCTAAGTGGTTACTGATGTGTTGCTATAATATTGATGAAATTACAGTAAATAGTGTGAAATCACAGAATTTGGCTGTGCACTGTTTATGCAGTTTGATTGTGTCATCTTCTGTCAAACCTGTGGTCCTTAAAAACCCTTTATCAGCAGAGGAAACCCTTTTACACTTGAAATCTAATGACATTTCCTAGAATGACCACAAGATTAGACATACATTGCCTTTGTTCAAACTTCCATAAAAGCTGTCCCTTACCAGGTCATGTACACTGTACGGCCAATAGTTATGTGGCATCTACTCATTCATTGTTTCTTCTGAAATCAAGGGTATTAAAAAGAGTTCATCCTGCTTGTGTTGGAGTAACTGTCTCTACTGTCCAGGGAATACTTGGTCTACTAGAATTTGGACTGAGCATTGCTGTGAGAATTTGAGTGCATTCAGTAACAGTGTTAGTGGGGTCAGGATGTTGGATGATCACCACCCACTCATCAACCCCCAACTCATCTCAAAAATCCAATTAGGCATGGTGCCAATAGGTTCATGTTTAGTCGTATTCAAGGGCTAGACGAGCTGTGTGTGAAATTGCACATCTGTGTCAGTAGTGAGTGGAAATGAAAAAAATAGCTGAATGCATTCATTAGAAGGGGTGTCCACAAACATTTGGACATAATGTAGTGTAGATTAACTTAAGATCATTTTTGATCCTTAGGTCAAGGGGAGTTTACAGAACATTTAAGACTACACAAGGGTTATGCAGGGTTTGGAAATGACACTATAAAGAATCCTTTAAAACCTTAAAAAACCTGTACATAATGAACAATGTTTTATCTGCCAGGAACGATTGAGGAAGCATTATTCTTATGCAATGGCTCTCATGGGGCTACAGCAGTGTCACAGCAGTGTCACAGGTCGGTGCTGGTCTTTATTGTTCTCACTTTTTTGCTCAAGTCTCACAGTGAGATTAATGTCTATATTTTGTCAAAGTAACACTCGTGCAATCTCTATCCAGCCATCCATCACAGTTTGATACCTTGAGCAACATACAAGTCTGGCATTCTCATCCAGGGGACATCTGTTCTGAGATCAAAGCTCAAAAAGATTGAATGCAAGATAACCTTCATTTGTCAACTGATGCATGTCTTCTGTCAGTCATGAGTGCCTCGTTGGGCCAATTTGACTACGCAATGCGTCTGACATTTCACGCAGTAACCCAATCTCTCTCTTGCTAACACATTAGTCGCCAGTCTGTGATGCTTGGCGCCGTCCCACTCAGGCTCGATCTCTGACTACCTGTCTGACTGCCATGAGACGTGAGTCCTAGTCCTCCTCGCAAAAACAAAGTCTTGAGTGTACGCTTGTACACGTGGACAGCGGCAGACCCATTTGGACTGCGCCGTCTCCTTGATCTCTTTTCGTTGGCTTCAGGAGAGAACCCATTCATTTTGTGATCATGACTTCAGCTTGTGTATGTCGATGTTGGACAGTAGGTTAAGGCTATAAAAAGCCAGCAAGAAAGAGTCAGACAGATTGGACAGAATGAAATTCCTGAGCTGAAGCAGAAAGGCCTCTCGATACCTCTGTTTCAGGGGACGAGATTGAGAACATATTTACCAAGTGAAATGAGATTTCTAAAGGACCATTTAGTGCAAAGGTGGGGCCCAACATGTTCTGTCACTGCAGGTTGAAGTGAAGTACACTATATGCTCAAATGTTTGTGGACACTGTTCTAATGAGTGCCTTTTGCAAATGCACAGCTTCTCAGCCTATTTATTCCCTGTAGAGAAGTATTGCCAAAAGAATAGGACTCATTTTGGCACCATGTTGAATGCCAAGCATGGGTTAGAGGGGTATAAAGCGCCCCATTATAGAGCTGTGGAGCAGTGGAAATGTGTTCTTTGGAATTATGCAGCTCCTCCCAGTCATATGGGGATGAGTTAGGGTGCTGATCATCCTGATCATCATCGTCTAATGTCCAGGTCACATTGGACATTTGCAAATGGGATTGGCTGCAACCTGAAAAGGACCATCTAATACTATCTCCCATAGTCGTATAATATCTTTTGTAAATACATTTTTTGTGCAAAGATAACTGAACAAAATGCAGTGTGGCTGAATGCAATCAATCATCACAGTACAGGCTGTTCTCAAAATACTCACATACAACAATCTTACACTAATGTTCTTCAAAGTAGGCTGCCACACACTTCTCCCAACAGTTCTGCCTCTGTAGGAAGCAGATCTGGAATGCTTCTTTTGAGATGGCCCACGGCTAGTTCGTTGTATTCTGTATGATGTCTTCTCTGAACTGAAATCTAGTCCCTTTCAGGAGCATTTTCAGCTTAGGGAAAAGCCAGAAATCACACAAAGCCATTTAGGGTGAGTAGGCAGCTTGACGAAGCACAGGTGTTGAGTTTGGCCAGGAAACTCTATATCAAATGTGAAAAATGGGTGGGTGTGTTATGATGGAGCTGCCAATTGCCTGCTGCCCACAGGTCAATCCTTTTGCGAATTGTTTCCAATTGGGATTTGCCAAGCTTTACACAAAATTTTATGCAGTAGCATTGTTAAAGTCTTTCTGTCATTTTGTCAAAAATGAAAATCCAACAGTGCTCACTTACACTTCTGTAGGTAGGAATATCAATAAATTCAAGAATGTGCATTATTATTGCCTACAGATGTGTATCCAAACCATGGCTCCCTATCTTAAATTATTTAAGCACCAAAAATGATCTGAGAATATTTTTTGAGCACATTTCATACCACAATAATACTATTATTACTTATTATTATATTACTATTACTGTACTACAATCAGTGTAACATAAATTTAAACCCTTTTTCCAACTCTAACCGTAACCTTTAGAAGCCTAGGCCAAATTTGCAGAATGTTTTCATAGTTTGCCATATATTAATTAGAAAGGTGTTTATAGGAGACAAAACCACAGGCCAGATATTGTTATTTTCAAGAGATCCTAAGCTAGTCACATTTGTCTTCATTTCACATGTAAATATGCAGAATTTAAATATTTTTGAATTTGACCATGTTGAAAATAATTACAACTACAATTTTTGCTTAGAAGGGCTAAACACATTTTACATGTCACACATCTTGTTGAAAGTTGATCTTGCTGTTTGTTTTTCAGCCGAAATACAAAAACTTTGGTCATATAGTGTTATTTAAAATACTTGATAATAATCAAAATAACATACAAGAATAACTTGAATATACTTTATTATTTTTGTTATTTCTGCATGTATCAATATTATTTTCTCAGGACTTTCATTCTGACATTTGAACACTATGAGCAAAAAATAAAAGCGCAAACAGCTCCACCCCTTTTGCTGATCAGTTGGAGTCTGCATGTACACATGGACAGAAAAGTAAACATACAGTGCACTGGAAGTCTCCTTTGGAATTTAAACTGGTGTTTAATTGTGTTAGAAATTAGGGTTTATTTGCTGTCAGTAATTGATAATTATGTGATAATCATCACACAATGATGAGTTAGATCTTGCAGTTGGATGTTTGTTAGTTTGAAACTGTGAAGGAAACTCTTAAGGTTCCTGAAGGACCTTGTACTTATAACAGTGTACAAAAGACAGTCTAACAAAAGATGTTTAGAAAAATTACAAAACTATTTTCAATGCCCTTGATTTCAGAAGAAACAATGAATGAGCAGGTGTCCCAATATCTTATAATATTATATAGTGTACTAGTAGTTTCCACATTGGTTTAAAGCCGCTCAGATTGTTTTTCTGTTTATCTTCTAAAGAACTGTGGTGGGTGAAAGTGGGATTATTGGTTACATCATCACAGGCACGGAACTATTATTATTCCAGGCCAGATGAATTGCCCACATAGAGGAATTTCTTGTGTCCATGACTCACAATCAGAAATCTTTCAGTAATCCTTGAATTGATTGCATCACTTTGTTAATGTGGCTTAAGGGGACGATTCAGAATATGTAAAAGCTGATTACTGATAAACATTTATAAAATGCAGGAATGAATATTTGAGAACTGTCAAAAGTCTTGGAACTTGGAAATTGGCTGATTACCAAAGGTAACATTACAAATGTCTTCATGTATTTTTAATCTTCTGAATAAAATTTTACCGCAAGTATGACTTCTCTGAAGTCATACCGTATACCCTGAAAATCCAATAACATTTATACAGCTGCTCTTATTGCTGTTATTTTTCCCCCATATTAAAAAATCGTCATGTCACCTTTCAAGCTGCCACGACAAGAGAAGCACTTCACAAGCAAACGGAATCTTACAGTGCCCCAAAATGAAGGCTAATTATTGTCTTTGGCACGTTCATCTGTGACTGAACATTAGCAGCACAAGCGCAACATGTCATGAGCAAACCTATGGTGATTTATTACATGCCATTCTTTTCCATGAGACACTCGCAGTGTGTCTGTTCTGCACCCTGGTTTCTGGAGAGTCAGACATGCCCTGGGACCAAATGTTGATGGATATGTGACTTTAGTGACTCATTGTTTTCGACAGTGTGTTACCACACAGGTTTGAAGAATAATCTCTTTTGGGCGAATTTAAACTTGCACCTATTGGTCGGGCCAACACTAATGTTCTTCCAAGATGAATAAATCTGAAATGCTTTGATTGATAAGTGAAGCTCAGTTGAAGTTCTGTTGACCCAAAACTTGGGTCATCCGACTAGAGCTGAAACCTCACTTACCCGCGATGCAATAAACTCCAAACTTCCTGGATTTTCAAATTTAGCTTTCACTGAAAGACCATCAATTAAATTACCTAATGGCAAGTCTATAGTTTTGTCGTCATTTGAATATGCATCATTTTATTGACATAAATAAACACTGAAGGAATCCCTGACAGAATAAAATCCCTGTACTGCTATGTGTTGTCCAACTCTGATTATAAATATAAATTATTCTCTTTAGTAATTTCATGCTGAAAAGGCTGACTGATATACAGCCAGGACCATAAGTATTTGTTACATCTTATTTGTACACCATATATCCTTCCCCAACATCCAAAGCTGA
This sequence comes from Acestrorhynchus altus, assembly GCA_034509495.1. NCBI lineage: Eukaryota > Metazoa > Chordata > Actinopteri > Characiformes > Acestrorhynchidae > Acestrorhynchus > Acestrorhynchus altus. The sequence continues at coordinate 12,239,636 of CM067502.1, read as the reverse complement.
GGTGCCCTTGATGCTGAAGTGGCTGTCAAACTCCTGGGGGAGGGGCGCCCACTAGCAGATAGGTTAAATTCTGATTTATTTAGGTATTTCAGATGGTTGCTAAGGTGTTCCAGATTATTAGTAAAGTGTTCCAGATTGTGTTTATGGTGGTGTTGCAGATGGTTGCTAAGATGTCCCAGTTGATTGCTATGGTGGTTGTAATGGTATTCCAGATTGAAGCTATAGCATTACTAAGGTGTTTCTTGATGATGGAATTTCAGTCAATAATGTATAATGTGTAATAATAATGTTTTTTAAAATGGGTGCTACGGTGTTTCTTGGTGGTTGCTAAAGAGGCATTTTAGGTGGATATAGCTTGTATAGGTGTTGCTATGCTATTTCAAATGGGTGGTAAAGTGTCTCATTCATGATGTCTCAGGGTGGTTATTCAGTTTTCCAGGTAGTTGATAAGGTGTTTTTAAGTGGGTACTGTGGTGTTGCTAAGGTGCTCCTTATTGATTACTAAAGTGTTCCAGATGTGTTCCTATAGCTCTTTCAATGGCATTTCAAATGGTGTTTGCTATGGTGTCTCATTATTCTTGTCTCAATCTTAGATATTATTTAATTCTTAGAACCTGAGATCCACATTTTGCAGGCAGTTACATAGTGTTTTCTAGGCTTCATAATTCAGGATCAGAGTAACCTACAAACATGATACACATAATAACTACAAAATTTACACTATCTAACCATGATGGGTCATCATTGCGTGATGAATTTTCAGTAAATCAAGTAATCAAGCTTGGAGTGCATGTTTACTGCTCTGCCCACATGTACATGCTCAACCTGCATGCATACTCCGACTGATCAGTAAGAGGGTGCAGGGCTGACAATATTGGGGTATAGAAGAAAATGAGAAGGGAGGGTATTTGCTTTCTTTCTTTGCTCACACAGTGGCCAAAATTCAGAATAAAAGTCCTGAGTAATAAAAAAAAATAATAAGACATTCTGTTGTTGTTATTTTTGTTTAGACAACTGTCAAGTAGTAGTATTACAATATTACAATATTAAAAATATCCTTCATCAAAACATGGTCAAATTCATACAAATATTTAAATTCTATTAATTTTTACATATCAAGAGAAGACAAATTAGCACACTAGGACCTCCTAAAAATAACTGGCATAAGTCTCCTTTAAATATGTTTCATATTTTTGGTGAATAAAAGTATGTCAAACTATGAAAACATCCCACAAAATTAGTCTAGATGTTAGACTAAAGGTCAAAACAGTCTCATGTTTTTAAGTGTAAATTATGGATTTAGTTAAAACAGCATCTGACAATTAACAACTATTAAATAATAATAATAATAATAATAACAATAATAACTATTATTATTATTATTGTTGTTGTTATTATTATTATTATTATTATTATAAATGTATTATTTATTATTAAATATTTATTGAAACCAAGAGCAGAATGACTTCATTCTTTTTAGTGAAAAGGGATACAGTTTTAAAAGTAGTTTACAGTAGTAAAAAGGAAATCAAACCTTTGGTTCTCTAAAGAACCTTTGCTTTGATTAGTTCCAGTGCAGTTTCCTTCAGAACCTGGATTATAAACAAGGTAAAAATGAGACACATGGATTTTTTTAATAGTTCAGTATGAGTTTGTCAAGACAGTTAAACACCCCACGGCAATTTCAAAGACAATTTCTCTTCTGTGAACTCTAAATTAAACAATTATCACATCAATGTTCTGTCCCAGATGCGCTCACTGGCCTTGTGTAGATGATACTGTCAGTATTTCCTCTCTGGCAGGGAGAGGCCAAGCATATGATTGTCCTGGTCTATTCTATGCGCTCACACACTCTCTCCTGACACGTTTGCTGGGGTCAAATGAAACGATGACCTCCCACAACACACGTGAGATGAACTGTTTCTGCATAGCTGTCAGGTTGTCTCACTGTGATGTCAACAGTTGCCTATCCAATTGAATTCCTGGTGACTTTCATCACAGTCTTCTTTTTCACACGTGTCTATAGTTTGCCAGTGCTCTGCTGAGATAAAAAAAGTGCAGTATTTTTTTCTGACTCTGTACCTGAGAAAGCAGTTTAACATTTACCAACTGTATTTTACGACGTGTGATATAAAACGTTCACTGCATAGTAAAGATATGTGCAATTCCTCCATGCTAAAACTACACTCTTGATGGAGAGCACCATTACATTTTTTTAAGTAACAGTGTCACACTAAGACATGTCTTCAACTAGCTTTAATGCTCATTTTCAGTAGCTAAGTCAGCATTCTTGATAGTTTCCATGCACAACATTATTTATCTAGCCAGTTAATAAGTAAGCAAACCAGGCAAATATACCCTCAGAAGCAAGGTAACAAGTTTTCCAGACAGTTTTTTGAGAAACCAAAACCATATAAAAATCATTTCTTAAAAACAAGCATCTCACAATCGCACAAGTGAAGGTTCCAATTAGATTTGGAAACTGGATTCATCATTAGTTGCAGCCAAGAAACTGACCAGTTCATTAGGTAACTGAAGTACATTTTCACACCATCACTCCACAGCATAACACGTTTCTACATCGATCTGTTTTTTTTTCCCAAATAAACAAGAGCCACGTGAGACATCGTAGTTTGAATGGGATGACTTCACCCTTCTCTGAGATCAGCAGATTCTGTTTGACAGCAGTAACCCCAGGCAGATGTGTGGGCTACAAAACGTCTGAAACCCAATGAGGAGAGAATTATGGAACCAATTTAAATATGCACTTTGACTGGACATGTAAACATATTTGACATCGTCTATTGTTAGGTGTTTCAGGAAATCTGTACCACGTTGGGCGACTGAGAGGACAAAATGCGGTACCCTGTTCTGAAGAGAATGTCATAAGAAATGTTATTTAATTAATGACAACAATGCAAGCCCTTCCTGCTGGATCCAGGTCCACTTTGAACTCTTTACAGGAAATACAATTAAGGTCCAAGTTGCAGAACTGATGGGATTCCTTGTTGGATGTGTTCAGAACCTAAATGCTCTTATTCATGTTTCCATTAACACTGATGAAAAAGCGAACAAAAATGAAAGACACATGAGAGCTGGATCAGCGTGCACATTTTTCAGCCTCATAATTCTGAGCAGATACTCTCTCCGTCAGCAGATCAAAGGTGACCTCTATATTATCCAATTGGCAGTTCCTACATTGATTTGCATAGTAATTTGCTGGCAGCATAGTCAAGCTGGATTTCTGGGCCATCAGAAAGGCAACAACCTTTCCTGATTAATAACAGCCACCATAGCTTGCATACATACTCACTTATTTCAAAAATCCACTGGCGAACGAAATATGACAAGGCAAATATAGATCGTTGAACAAAAGTAAACATGTTGATTAATGACAGTGATAGCACATTTTTTTACTTTCATGTTGCTGTTGACATGTAATAGCAGTGGGAACGCTGGGATCAGTAGGTTCATGTTCTCACATGCTCTGAATTCCTGTTCCAAAGAGTGTTTGTTTACAACACCCTCTCATTTAGTGTACTCAGGTTTTCATCCATCTTCGGGCTGTCAATGGTCTACAGTTGTTCCCCGAGACATGGCACCTAATGTTCCAAAAATGCTATACTGTAACATTGGTTCCCACCATTGTGCCCCATGTGACTGACCAAGGACATGAGGACCTATACTTTATGTTCAAATGTTTGTGTGTGCACTTGTATGTGTAAGTGGGGGGATTCATAACAATATGCAATATGTATGGCGATGAGAGGTGTTTGGGTGGTGATGATCTGTATGAGTGACAGGGTTGCCAACAGACCAAAAGCTCATTCATTCTCTTTGAATCATTCTTTACTCCTGGTTTGTTTAATTTCCAGGATATACTATATGATTTGTGGAAATTAGGCAGGATATGCGGGACAGTCCCTCATCTTCTGGGAGAAGTAAGATATCTGTTTGTGGTGCATGCTTGTCTCTTGATCAGGGACAGATGCAGCATCTCAGGTAGAGGTGTGCATATGCACACTGAAATAATAATAATCAAATAAATCAGATCTGGAGCTTTATATGTGTTTATTAATCAGATTTTTAGGCCTTAATACAATCTAAGAAATCGGAGTATGCTGCTTATATGAGGACTTAAATAATCAGATAACTGAAATCTGTTTATGATTTACATGCATTCATTGTTTATCATCAATCTAATCAATGAGTTTATATGCACTTGAGTAATCAGATATTGAGAAAACACTGGGTTTACATGAGTCAGTCAATAATCGGTTTGGAATTTACAATCAGCCAAAACTCTCACAGAGTTAAGTGAATAAGATAAGAGGAAGCCAGTTTCTGTTTCGCCAGGCTGATTTGTGCAGACGTCCCACCCTTTGGTTGGAGGTGGTGTGATTTGTAGGTGCAATCATGGGTGGAGAGTGTGGGTGGGGGTTGTTGTCAATATGATGAGAGGGGGCACAAATGCACTGAAAGCTCATGCACTGAGAAATCAGATTACAGAGCTAAAATCCAGTTCTCTTATCTAATTTCTTAATCAGATTTCTTAATCTGGTCTAGGAAATTAGAGTATACTGTTTATGAGACCAGTTTAATAATCAGACAACTGCACTTGCTGGACTGACCCTATTAATGCTTGTCACTGAATGCAATCAAATCCTTACAGTAATGCCCAAAAATCTAGTACTTTTCTGGAGTGTAGAGACAGTTACTCTAACAAAAACCACAACAGACTCAAAAGTTACCTGAGTGAAATGTTCTCTGCTTTACTGGGAACAATCAGACTGTGTTCCTTAAGCCTCCTCTAACACCATTTTACCTTTAAAAGGCTTAACAGTTATTTCTATTCATTCCATCAAGAGAAGTTATCATGTTTTGCAGGTCTTGTGTCAGACAATTATCATGAACAGCATGAATAAACATAATCAGTATTTGGATTTTCTGGTCTCGTATTTCCTCTCGTTCATTTGTTCTAATCAGCTTTTACCCCATTAAATCCTCAGAGACTTCTGCTAGACTCGCAGAACTCGCCGTGAGAACAGGGGCCAGTTCTACTAAAACATGCTACAGAAATCCGTGAAAACCCTGAAGACAACTGCATAGAACAATGTGCACATGACTAAAATCATAACAAATCCACTTCAGCCTTCATGTTGGTTGAGAAAGTCACATATTTCATGGAGTGTTATAATAACTGCTACAAAGACCTAATCAATCTTAATGAAAGCCCAAAGGCTCAGAGAATTGAAGCACATGATTTTCTGGCCTATGTTGCTAAAGGAGTGAAAAAGAACATCTAACACACCTTGTAACATGTCACATCACTTGATAAGTTCTGCTGATACGCTTTGAACAGCTGGACATGGTGCGAGGCATGAATCGAGTGTTTCAGGCACTGCACGAATGGCTGAAATCATCGTGTGAGGCAATGTCTACAGATGGTCAATGCTGTGTTCCTATCTGATAAGAAGCATGACAGTCCCTCAGCACTCATGTGTCTCGGGAATTTTCCCACATCCCCGACACTGTTGCTTTAAGAGCCGATAACAGTCTCCAAGACCAGGTTATGCCAAGCAAAGCAACAGGGAGATCGAAAGTGCAGGCTGGGGCCCAAGGAACGCTTTCGGTGGGTGGAGGATGTGGCGAAGATCCACCCAGAATGCATGAGGGGGCAAGAGACACCTTTTTTTAAAAAATGACTCGCAGCTCATGCTCCCTAATAGATGGCCATCTTGTTTTTTCTCCCTGACTCTTAAGAAGACTTATTAGTGCAGATGTTTGCACAGCTGCAGCCGTCAGAGGTAGAGCCTGGAACACTCCCTCTCAGCTCCAGTGCATAAAGAATGGGAAGTGCTGGAATAAAACAAATTAGATCACCCTCAGGTTCTTGTGAAATGTGAGAGGCTTCTGTCTACAGCCTCATCCATCACATCAGGCGCCTTATCTCTTTAATTTGGACCGAAATGACCAAAGAAAAAAGTATAAGAAGCTCAGAGACTGAAGCTGGAATCTGGAATATTCTGCATCAGGTGTCCCGTAAAAACAAGAATCCTTTCTAATATCCACCTGTGACAGGATCATAGAGGGATTCATTGTTTGAAATAATTATGACAGCTGTTTGCAATGCTGTTACCTTGTATTGATGTTAACCAAGGCCACATCTGTTCAAGGAGCAATGTTTCCATATTTTTAAGTCCTGCAAATGACATTTATGTGCTTTAAGAGAGGTTGGCCAAAGTCCATATTGTATGTCATTTGTCCTTCTCCCCCAGACCTCAAACAGGTTAAATATTATTGCCCTGAGGCACCTGCTAGTCAACAATCCAACAACATTACTCCAGGTTGTATAAACAGCTAACAAGCAATGAGGCAGATGTGTACTCAAAATCACAAAAAGCGATTAAACAGGAAAAGGACTCAACGTTGATGTCCTGCTAAATTACTTTCAGGTGGAAGTGAGATATGTGTCACTGAGGAGAGATCACTATGAGCATCCCTGCCCACTTTAACTACAACATGACTACACAATGACGATATGTCTGCAGGAAAAGCAGGATCTTGACGTGCCAGTAGGGTCAGTCTATCGTGTGTGTATATACATCAGCACCAGACCGAGGAATAAAACCTTCATCAACGTCACATCGCATTTCAACCCTTTTCATGTGAGAAGAACCGGCGGCCACTGGCATGAGTCAAGTCCAGACTTTTTGGAATTCCATCTTTCACTTTGGAGGAATGGTATCAGATGGGATTAGATGTGGTGCTGCTCTGCTTTCCCAAGAGAACCTGGCTAAGCCCAGCTCAGAGCTGAGGTATCCATGCAATCCAATTAGAGATACCTTCCCCCAGTCTGTGGAATTAATGGCTGACGTAGAGAGATTCCAATACTCAAAGGAAAAATGTTTGTGTGAAAAACTCGTGCATCACTCTCGGTGTGCCTGAGTTCACTGATGATTTAGTCGGGCTGGTGGGGTGCCTGACCAATTCATCATCAGACTCTTTTCATCTGTGCCAGTGGAGACAGAATGGGGCTCTATCTATCTAGACAATATTCACACTTCAACAGATAATACCGTCCAATATCTTCCCAAATATAAGGCAATGCTCCAGGTGAAAAGGCCTCAGTATTCAAAACATACCAATGAATCCGCAGGAACCACTCTGTTAAATACGTAACATGTCCCTGAGAGAGTTCAGGGAACTGTACTGGCCCGCTGGAATGCACCATGTATGCAAAGACTGCTCTTATTCCAAACGTGCTGATCAGTTTCATGCAAACCTCAGTGACATGCACGGTCCTCCAGTGTAAGTCAAAATATTTCCATATTTTGCCCCAAAGAAAAATCACTTGGCTAGGTCTTTGATGCGCTCAGTTGTGATTTATGGCTTGGGATTAAAATAAATCCCTATAAAGAGTCTTTCTGAATTCTGTGAGTGCCGAGCATTCTTCTGCAGTCAAAAATACATCTTCTTCTGCTCAGATTCTTTTTTCTTCCTGTCCTGCACATGACGGATTCTTTTCTCTCTCTATCTCTGTCTCTCCTGCTTGTTCTTACTGCATTTCTATCTGCTTTGACTGATTGTGCTCATCATTTACCTATCATCTCAGAGTTGTAAAGGTCAGTTTAGCAGCATAGGGCTTGAGATGTACTCGTTATTTGGACATGCTTTTTACGTACAACTCTTTGTGCACGTAACTGTTCATACACATCCTATGCATTACTGGAGGCTTCCACTAGAAGATAGATCAAGGTAGAGTGGGTCCTTAGTATGATTGTCCCATGAAGGCTCTTTCTTAGTAATGGTCACGCAAACGGACAAGTCTAACAATGCTGCTTGGCGAGGTCAAAAGAAAGATCGTGGCTCTTGAAATGGTGGTGCAAAACTTGTGAAGGAACTCTAATCAAGTGTGCAGAGAATGAGGTAACCAAACATTGAGAAGGCTACATCAGTTTTGTCCTCCAAACGCTCTAAAGCTGCATCCTACAGTGCTTTGCAAAAAAAAATTCCCCTCCTCTTGGCTTTTTACCTATTGTGTTACATTACAACCTGATTTTAAATGTTACTTTAATCTGAATTGCATGTGATGCATCTGCATGAAATACTCTTAAGTTGGTGAAAAAGTCTGTGTGCAATCTGTTACATTTTCTGAAAAGTCCCAGAGGCTGCAACACCAATTAGCAAGAGACACCAAATATCTAATGATCCTGAAAATCTATTGTCAAATGGAAAAAAAAACCTGGAACCACAACAAACCTGCCAAGAGAGGGCCATCCACCAAAGCTCTCAGACCAGGTAAGGAAGGTAATAATCAGAGAGGCAGCACAAACATATACATGAGTATCTGCCTATATGACCACAATAAGCATTATACTCCATAGAGCTGGACTTTATGGAAGAGTGGCCAAAAAAAGCCTTTACTTACAGACAAAAATAGGTAGGTTTGTTTTGAGTTCGTCAAAAGGCATGTCGGAGACTCCCCAAATGTATGGAGGGCGGAGCTCTGGTCAAATGAGACCAAAATTGATCTTTTCGGTCACCAAAGAAAATGCTTTGTCTGGCACAAACCAACACATCTCATCACCCCAAGAACACCATGCTGTGGGGATGTTTTTCCACAGCAGGTACTGGGAAAATGGTCCAAGTCTATGAGAAAATGGATGACGCTAAATACAGGGATATTCTTGAGCAAAACCTGTTTCAATCTGTCAGTGATTTAAGCCTGGGACAGAGGCTCCAACAAGACAATGACCCAAAGCATACTGCTAAAGCAACACTCAAGTTGTTTAAGGGGATACATGTAAAGGTATTGGAATGGCCTAGTCAAAGCCCAGGCCTTAATGCAACTGAGAATATGTGGTCAGATTGCTGTTCACCAGCAGAAAACAAATGCCTCGAATAATGGGAAAAATGCTAGTGGCAAGATGTGGCAAGCTCATAGAGACTTATCCAAAGTGACTTGCAGCTATAATTGCCACAAAAGGGGGCTCTACAAAGTATTGACTTTAGGGGTGAATAGTTATGCACACTGAAGTTGTCATTTTGTCCTATTTGTTTCACAATAAAAAAAATCAAATGTTAAAGGTTGTGGGCATGTTTTGTAAATGAAATGATGCAAACCCTCAAATAATCAATTTAATTCCAGGTTGTGAGGTAGCAAAATACAAAAGTACAAAACATGCCAATGGGGGTGAGGACTTTCACAAGCCACTCGAGGTTTTCTGACACAGTGAAATAACAGAATTTTGGGAGGAGAAACATGTCTGATCTAACATCTTCCAAGTTCCATCTCTACCTTGTCTGACAAAAGTTCACCACTCACCTGTGAACCCTGTCATCTACCAATCCTGGATTCACTCATCGGAGAGGGAAATGGTTTCAAGCTGAAGGCATGATCCAACCAAGCAAATGCTAATGACACTCAAGGAGATTAGCCTGTGGATTACAGCAGAAAACATGAAGACCCATCATGGACATGTGGGTGATTGTCAACTTGGTCACACAGCCCACATTTTCTTCAGAAACTCCCGGAATTATGATGCTGCTCAATGCCCCCAATTTTCCCCCAATATGGAAGTGCAAATTTCCCAAACCCATCTCTCTGTCACATACAATCCACTGACACTTTGAGGGTGAAGACAAGCATACGCCTCCTCTGATAAATGTGAAACCAGCTATCACCTCTTTCTGAGCTGCTTCTATTGCTGGGCAGACAGTGTACTTAAAGGTGGGTCCCCATCTCTGATACAACAGTCAACTGATGTCTGGGTGTGATGTGGGGAGAGAGCACCATCTATCTACCCAAATAGACCATGGACATTTTTGCTCTTTCAGACTCCGGCAGCCTATGGCAAGCAACATAACTAAGATTCTAACCTGCGATCTTCAGATCATAGTGCTAGCACAATAGAACCACTGAGCCACTCAGAGCCCATGCATAGTTCATTTCTGAGCATATGCACATCCAACACAAATTAATGCAGGGTATGCAAAGCAGCCATTGTGTATTCCTTGAACATGTAGCTGAATCTATGCAAAATCATTCAAGGTGTTTCAAGTTTGGGGCTTGCTTCCTTGTTTCTTGGTTCAGGACTCTAAAAAAATATTCAGGACTATAGCCCTGTAGCAGGTTGGTACTGGGCATGACGAACTGGCAGGAGACCCAGGACACAGTGGAGGGATTATATCTGCCAGCTTGCCTGGGAGCACTTGGGGATCTCCAGTAGGAACTTGTATAACTTTCTGGACATAGGGATGCCTGGGCTTCTGTGCTCGCCATATTGCTACTGCAACCCTGAATTGAATTGAGCAGGAGGAAGAAAATGAAGACGATGATGAAGATATTAGAATTTTTAAAAAGGCATATGTTATATTTTGTCTCTGTATTTCTTCCCGTTTAGATAACAAATTACTTATTTTGTAAAATAACAGACAGTGCTTAAGGTTTACGTTTCAGAAAAACAAAGTATTGTTATTATTATCTTCTAGTCCATATAGTTTTACACTGTTGGGCAACACCTCACACTTTTTCTTGGATGAAGCAGTTTAAGGTGACCCAGCTCATCAGGTTTGATTATGGGAACTTTTGAACTGCTCTGAATTTATATGAAATATGAAAATATGAAAGTATGAAAATATTTTTAACTAATGTACATCATGTACCTGCATCACTCCTGAAAGCCAAAATGCTGTTGTCTTCATCTCTTTCCTGACATAATGACTGAATTGCCACAGTCACGCCTATGGAAAGCAGGCCAAAATGGACCCCACACACACACACACACACACACACACACACACACACACACAGCCAGCGTACACACTTCTCATATCACCCACTGTTTTGCCAAGCCATCTGTTCAGCCTTTGTTCAGATTTCCTCTACAATAAAATAATAACACACAATACATGCATATAGACATGGACCAAAGTAACGAGATTGCATTGGCTAACAGTCACCAGACAGTGGAACCTGTGAGCTGAAGAAAAGAAAATCTGCTGCCCTTCAAAGTCCTTCACTTAAACATATGACAAGATCTGGAGAGAGACCCACTATCATTTATGACTGGGTCATAGGGTAGCGTAGGGGTGCCTCCAGAACCAGAGTTGAAAAACACTGATATATTTGACCTAAAATTGACCCAAAAGATTTTTGTTATCTGGCAACATAGTTCTGTAATTCTTAGACATCATATTACAATTACTTATATACAGCAACAAGATTTAATTTGCACTAGTAAACATGTATACTTGTTAAGAGTTTTGATTTTGTGAGTGAGTGTAGTCTTCCACATAGTTTAATCCAGATATCCTATAGAATAGGACTCTCTGGAGCAGATAAGCAAACCCGAATCAGCTGGCACAATGCCTAAAACCAGGGCAAGGGGATGGGGATGGGGATGGGGATGAGGTGAGTGATGATCATCCATCATCATGGCCTCATTAATGCTCTTGACACTGTATGCAATCAATCCTCACAGCAATGCTCCAAAATGTTGTAGAATGTTCCCTGGACTGTAGAGACAGTTATTCCAAGAAAACCAGGTTAAACTCGTTTTAATACACTTTATTTCAGAAGAGTGAATGAGCAGGTGTCCCAATACTTTTGCCCATATGGTGTATATGTGAATATGTGCAGCATACATATTCATGTCACCATTGGCTGATAAAGGCAATAAAACAGTCCCACTAAGTTCAAGTATCTGATGTCACCCTAGTTAGGCAGAAAGCAGTCCATGGTGAAGGTAGAATTGTTGTGTAAAAGCTGAGCAGTTAATATAACTGTGTCTGTCTAGAGTATTGAACGTTTTGTTGCTGTGGACCATGTTCTTTGTGCAGCCTCGGCTGAAGTGCATGCCCAGCTGTGCAGTGCGCTCAGCCTGTGCCAGCGCCATGATTGGAGCCTCCGCCTCCGTGTGCCAAGAATTACAAAAGGCCGGAATGCAAGCACTCAAATGGCCTCGTTTCGCTCCATTCCTCACAGAGTGACCATAAAAGGCTGAGAAGGACTGTTTCAGTGCAGGCAGCAAGGAAGGCCTGGTGCAGAGCTGTCACTGGTGTGCCACAGTAACACAAAACAAGGACTAGGCAATTTCAAAGGGTGGGCACAGTAGGCTAAAATCACCCTGAAGTTTAAGTGCCATTACTTCACTGAAAAAGTAGTTGCCACAAACAACTTGGAGCAGAAGCAAAAATGTATCAGCAAGAACTATGGAAGCCCATTTCCACCACCTGTGTTTTCATTCCAAAAGCATACAGTATCCCAGACAGAAAGAATCTGAGAATAATGAGAAATAATTTCAAAATATCAAGAAATCATACTAATGACTTGAAATATCAAAATAATAAGATAGTATAAAAAATAACCACTTTGTATCTCAAAAATAATGATTAGTGTCTCAAAATGAGATGTCTCAAAATAATGACTTAATGTTTCAAAACAATGAGATACTGTCTCAGAATAATGAGATTGTGTCTGAAAATACCAGTACCTCAGAATAATGACTTAATATCTTCATTCGCTTCATTCTAAATTCATTTCATTTTGAAAAACAGGCTTCCATATAATAAGACTCCTCCATATATCAGCATTCCATAATTTGGAAAACAGTATTCATCTATTTTTCAGATCCTTAAAAATGTAATGACCTCTTAAAGATTTTGAGCAACAGTAAAACAGTCCAAGAGCACAATCAATGAAAGAGAATGAAATTAAAGGTATTAAAAGTTTATCCTCCCTTTGTTGAAGTAACTGAATCTACTGTCCAGGGAATAATTCTTAAATTCCCTGAGGGAACCCTCCCAAAGGGATCAATAAAGTTCTATCTAATCTAAGACTTTATATTAGATTTTGAAATAAACATTGCTGTGAGGATTTGATTGCATTCAAATGGCCCAACTCATGCCTCCTAATAGTGGATGGAGCTCCATCGTTCTAGAGAACACTGTTCCACTACTCCACAGCTCAATACAAGGGGACTTTATACCCTTGTATACTTTATAGCCCCTCATTAAAAGGGGTGTCCACAAACCGTTGGACATATAATGCATTAGGTGACCCCTGAAGCACAGCTGGCCCGGTCTTATAGAGATGTATTGTAGGAATAACAGTAAGTATAGTTTAATGAGATGAAGGGAACCGCCGCCTGACATGATGGTACAGCATTGTTTACTTGAGACAATGGCTCCCCCTGTGTGCACATGTCTGCAAGTAACTGCAAGTAACTTTTGAACCTTCAGTCAAATTTAGCACAATTCTTCACATAATTCAAAAAGCACTGATCAAAGTATACTAAATTAACCTGCCTGTAAATGTACAGAACTTCCTAAAGCTTTTGTGCAACAGCAGAAAAAATACATTCAATTAAATAAATGTGAAGAACTAAAATTAAAAACCCCAAGTCAAAAATATAGCCAATTCAGGTATTATGCCTTAAACACAGTCTGAATAAACTGCAGTCACAACACACAGGCTGTGCTCCAGGCTGACCAGTGTTAGTGGCACCAGAGCAGTAGGCAAGTTGTTTGAGCTGTTACTAGAGCCGGACTATATGTTGTAAATATCAATTTAATGCAAAGAATTTTTATAAATCTATCAAATAAATGACCACATTTTAATATTAGACCTGCTACACAGATTACCGTCTGTGCACGATTCAACTCCATAAAAGAGCATGAGTGGATTGATTGTGTGCAGTGGTTGTTTCCAGAGGGATGACACTTATAAATACAATGTCATAGAAACATCATAACTAAAGGAGCAACAGGATGACTTTCATCGTCTCACACATCATCCAGTGCAGTTTGTTGAGTCAGTGAAATACCACCAGCTGTCTTGTGATTATTATTAAAATTTATGTTGCTGAGATGTACAGTTTGGTATTTACTATTTAAATATACAGCATGGTGTGTTTCTGCTGTTACAGACAAATACTGATACTTTAACATTTTACTCTGTCAAGGGTTTTTTTACATAATGTTTCATATCATTATTTCTCTGAAACACATCAAAATGTTTAAGGCAAATCCCAAAACCCTACCTGTTACTACCTGAATGATGAGAATATCTATATCTATTTCACTCTCACGCAGAAGACCACAGGTTAAAAGCTACTGACAAAGATATTTCATAAACAGAACGATATCTGGTACACAGACACAGCAGGATGATTTTTTTTACAATAAGCATTCTTTAAAAAGTATTATTACTCTACAGCCATACATGAGAATATACCAGATATAAGAATAAAGAGCTTGTAGAAAACATAGTATTTAAGATTTGTATTGCATAGTATACACCATAAAATATACACTGACATTGTAAAATCATGGGATATCAGTAAGGAGATTGATTCTGAAGTGGTGTTACCTCAACCTGGGAGCACCCACACCTGTATAAATCGTGAGGTATATTATCCTCTGAGTGAGGTTGAAAACTGGACAGTGTGCTCATAGTAAGATGATGATGAATTACTGTGAATTATCAAGTTTGAGCAAGGCATGATGGAAGTGACATTCCATTTAACATTCCTCAATCCACAGTGTCACGTGTGTAGTGGGAATATGTAATAGAAAGATTTACTACCCACAGTGGACAGTGCAGTGGCTGCCGGATGCTTAATGATCATGACCATCAGTGTCTGGGTAGAATTGTCAATGCAAACAGATAAGTGACTCTGAAATCCCATCCATATTCAATGCAGGAGCCCCACACCCACATACCACATCTCAGTGCAGTGTTCTTTAGTTTCCATGGGATAATAGAAGCAGAATACCCATCAGAGTGCCTCTGTTAACACCACAGCACTGGACACTGGGCCTCACCAGACAGCTAGCTGGACCCTAGAGGTCTGGCAACATGTGTTGTGGTCTGATGAGTCATGGTTCCAATTAATTTGGGTTGATGGAAAGGTCTGTGTGTGGTGTAGAGCCAATGAAGTCATGGACCCCAACTGTCAACAAGACACTGTGCGGGCTGGGCATGGTTCCATACTAGTGTGGGGAGCGTCCACTAGTCCACCCAAACATATAATTGACCATTTGCAGCCATTCATGAACTTAGTTTACACCCACAATGATGGTATATTCCAGTAGGGAAATACAACATGCCATTGGACCCAAATTGTCACACTATGGATCAAGGATCGTTGCACAACTTTGGGAATGGAATGTCCCGTTCGTCAGGCACCCACTCTGATGCCGTGAGATCTCACTCGGGTTTGAATCCTTACTATCCTCCCAATCTGTCCAAGCTTGTCTTGTAGGAGGTTTTAAATCTGTCTGTCATGATGACATAAAACACAGGGTTGATAATACCATGGACAAATGCTATTGGGTGTGTCACTATGTACACAGCTTCAAAGTAGACCACTGGATACTGGGACACTACAGAGACTTGCAATGCTATCCTCACATTCCTCATCACATGGACGGGAGTGTAGAGCACCAGGAACATGATGGCTGTAGCCCTCAGTATCTTCTGAGGCTTTTGAAAGGGGCTGAATCTTGAGCACAGAAACCATCTTAAAGGATTATATAAACAAAGCCAGAAGCGGCAGGGTGTATCTGTAGAGCTAGGGTAAAGTGCACAGGAAGATGAGGTCCAACAGGGCCAGTTTAAACAGGTTCACATTGGTGAGTTTCCTCAAAGGATAGCCTACGAATACCTCTAAGTTACCAGTGAAGCCAATAGCAAACTCCACACCATAAATTGGTGAGAGATAGTATTTGCGAAGTGAAGCAATGGCATTGGATCAGTTGGACTCCTGTAGATAATAAGATTATTGCATAAAGTTACTGCAAATAATTATAATCAGTGGATATATATACTAGTATAATCATATTGACTCACACAATATACAATACACTCATCATCATAAAATAGTTGCACCCAGAAGGCATCAACTGATTGCAATGATGTTGTACCAGACTGCCATGGACATTCTGAACGGAAGCGGCTCATCTTCAGTAACAATTCCTGCTTCTGTCTTTATGGAGATGACCTACAAATCCATGTGTAGAGGCATTGTAGTCAGTGCCAAGATCAACAGTTTGTTCACATTCAGAAGGCCTGGTGTCACAGTCTGTGGTGTAATTTTATGAGTATGATGCTAGATCACCTCTGGTCTTCATTACAGGCACTTTGAAAGCCCAAGGTTATGCTAATGAGGTTCTGCAGCCTTTTCTGAACACACACTCCAGTACACAGTTCCAACAGGACAACACTCATCCACATACTGCTGCCATCTCAAGAGCTTGCCTTGAAGAAACAGATACTATGCCGTGGCCAGTCATATTACTTTTCTTTCCCCTGATTGAAAATGTGTGGAATGCTATTGGACATGCAATCAACACGTCATCCCTACCGCACAATCTACAGAAATGAGTGAGAATATTCAAGCTACATGGGATGGATTATCACAGGATGCCATTACAATCCTCTACCACTCCATGTCAAGACAGCTGGCATGTTGTGTCACATCAGACTCTGAGAGACACATCTTCTGTATGTGTAACTCAATAAATATTGCCAAAATCAGTTTAAATTGTTAATTATTTAATGTTCCTGGTAACCTTTATCCTCCTTCCCAACAGCATTGTAATCCCACACTTTCATCTAGGTACAGCTATTTTTTTGATGATGAGTGTATTTATCACATTATTTTGACATGCAGACAAAATGCAGTGGATTCTTAAACATGGTTTTTCAAACACTCCCATACTTGGCACTGTGATGTTTATTCAATATCTGCTGCAATTCATTCAATTAGGAGGTCTAATTACACTCTCTGTAATGAAATGTGCAGTTGGTTCTTTAAACACTGATGATATCCACGATATGCTCAGAGAAGTATATTGTGTTTTTACGATAATGAAATGATAAAATATTGTCCCACTCCTGCTTGAGAGTGTTATCTTATTTTTTGACAGTTCTGCTTGCCAACATTATCTATCTATCTATCTATCTATCTATCTATCTATCTATCTATCTATATATATATATATATATATATATATATATATATATATATATATATATATATATATTATATGACAAACTTCATTTGTACGTCAGGACATTTGCATGTTTTTACAGTAAAAAAAAAGAAGAAGAAAAAAAAATACAGAGTTAATCAGTTATATGAAACCATGTGGATTTGCACAGAAGAGAATCGGTTCCAACCCTGAACCTGTAGTGTGGGAGCGCAGCGGCCCCTGCTGGCAGCAATGCGCGTTACACCCTTAACCCTTTAACTCTTCAGCAGCACCGTCCGTTGGCAGGAAGATGGCGACTAGAGTCCTTCATCGCTCTTTCTGCGGCCTGAATGGGGCCGAAACAGGTCAGGATGAAGGACAGGTCGCCGTTCATCAGGTCACGAGTGTTTTGTCTGTGGTCTCTGTGTTGTTTGTGTAAAACCGGCGCTGACTCGGCAGTAACCCGGCTCAGGGAGCCTGCAGTCCTGCAGCCTCGTAGCCTTACCACAACTTTCTCCAGTCTGATCTAACATAGCGGGTTCAGACTGCCCAGTCTCAGCCTCCTCGCCTTTCTCTCAGAGCTGAGACCACCAGAGCTCAGTGAGAAATGCTGCTGAACGTCCTCACCCAGATGCCCAGGTTGGCCAGGTCTGGGGTTTCCTGACTGATGGCAGTTGTGCTCTGTTTGGATCTGAAATGTGTTTCACTGCAGTCTTCCTGTCAGAGCCCTGACTCTAACGAAGAAAACACACACAGCACATTTCCCACTGTGTCCTGCATGCCGACAAACCTAGCCTGCTCTAACCCTGCGGACAAAACCAGCCTCTAACTGGTCAAACTGGTGGACCAGCTTAGTTCTTAGCCAGTATAAGAGTTTTAGTGATTTAAGCAGGTCTACAGGCATGACCAAGATTGATCAAACTGGTTGACCTGCATGACCATCATGACTAAACTGGTCTACAAGTATGACCAACCTAGTTGACTAGATTGACCATCATGACCAAACTGGTCTACAAGCATGATCATCACGACCAAACCAGACTACAAGCGTAACCATTACGACCAAACCAGACTACAAGCGTGACCATGCGACCAAACCAGATAGCTACAAGAAAGCGTGACCATTACGACCAAACCAGACTACAAGCATGACCATCACGACCAAACCAGACTACAAGCGTACCATCACGACCAAACCAGACTACAAGCATGACCATCACAACCAAACCAGACTACAAGCATGACCATCATGACCAAACCAGTTTACACGCATAACAATTATGACCAAGCTGCTGTACAAGTATGACCATCATGATCAAGCTGTATAACCAGCATGGCGAGCAGAACCAAACTGGTTCTCAAAATCATTTTCAACTATACTGTTCAACATCTGGATACCCAGTTAGTTCACCAGCGTAGGGTACATTTTTTGAGCAGATCTTCAACCACATTGACAGTCAAAGACTGACATAGACGATCTGAAACAAGCTGCCAGCAGAAGCTGTATTTTATTAATCATTTATTTATTTATTCTGTGAAATATAACATCTACCTTCCCATTTCAGGGGGCAGCCATCATGTAACAGGGAGCGAGAAGAAAGCTGGTTCAAGTCTCTGTTTGTGCGTAAAGTGGACCCAAGAAAGGATGCCCACTCTCACCTGCTTGCCAAGAAAGAGGAGAGTAACCTTTATAAAATTCAGTGTAAGTTACGATGCCGGATGTTTTCTTGTCATCTTGTTATTGAGTCACTTCGGTTTTCTGTTATTATGAGTGTTTCTTTCATTTCAGTTCACAATGTGAAGCCAGAGTGTCTTGATTCCTACAACAAACTCTGGTAAGGACTTTCTCCACATGCTGTTCTATAAGTGATTAATTACACTCCTGTTAACTATTTCCAGTTCTTAATCAAGCACTGTTGCGAGCCCTTGAGGCGAAACTGGTTTGCCTGCTGTAGTTTCTGAGGTGCAGAATGCCTTCTGTTCTATTTTTGGGAGGTGATTGGCAAGAGCCAGGCCTTAACATTTACTGAGCTCCATTCCTGAAGGTGCTGCCCTCGATACATTGGTATGTTTGCTCCAGCCTTTTGTCGAAGTCATGCAGTGACGAGTTGAAAGTTTAAACAGTAAAGGCTAGTTTTTCTGGAAAGGCGATCGTTAAAAAAAAATGTATGCACAATTCTGTCATTGAGATATTAAGAGCAGTTTAAAGAAGTTTTCAAGGAAGCAAAAGTACTTTTCTGTATACGTTTCTGTACAGTGGTGGTGATAGGAAGCACACAGCATGAGACAACATATTTATAACCATTTCATGTAATCATTTTCTGAGGTAGCTTTTTGAGGCATTAAATGCATTACATATCATAGTCCTATCAACAAACCTGTTTCTTTCTGGCATTCTTCTAGTTTATGCTTAAATCCAATGTTTTATTTCCAGACTGGTAACTTTATACGTAAAGACAAAAAACAGCAATTTATTCAAACAATACTGTGAAATGTCTCTGAGGACAGCTTGTCCATAAGAGAATCCACTTGCCTAAAACAAGTAAAAGGAAAACAAGTAAATAAACAGAAGTTTCTAAAAAAAGATTTAAAAATACAGAGAAAGTGTACATTTGACATAACCAGCAATTAATTCATTGCTTATGTGCAGTGAGGGTGTGCTGCCTTCTATCCATGCTGATAAATACTATCCCTGTGAACTGGTGGGCACATGGAACACTTGGTATGGAGAACAGGATCAGGCTGGTAAGACTTTCAACACAAACCTTGCACGTGTGTGTGTGTCTATATATATATATATATATATATATATATATATATATATATATATATATATATATATATATAGAGAGAGAGAGAGAGAGAGAGAGAGAGAGACAATTCTTTGTGTGTGTGTGTGTGTGTGTGTGTGTGTGTGTGTGTGTGTGTGTGTGTGTGTGTGTGTGTGTGTGTGGCATGATGAGCCATAATATCAAATCAAGTTCATTGTCCCATCACATTACACAGGTCTATGGGTGAGTGAAAGACTTATATGCCCCCTGCAGTAGTTAGTAAAACTGATGCATCAAAACACAGGAAAAGAAAATAAATACAAATAATATACCTGTATGTAATATAAATAGACTGTTTACACATTAACTTACACTATACATATATTGTTGCACTGAAACATACATTATTGCACTGTAGAAGTGCTGTATTTATAGAAACTAAAGAATTTTTGCATTATATTTACATGTGCACTGGGTAAGGAATTAAAGGTAGCTGTAGTGTGAGAAGGTAGTGGGAGATGGTCTTTGGTGGGTGCAGTGGGAGGGTCTTAGGTGTAGTGTAACTGAAGAGCTATTTGCTGCAGGTGCAGAAAGAGCTTATGTGGTGTGAGGGTGTGATGACGTGATGAGACAGGTGAGACGGGTCCGGTTCTCGTGTTTCTCTACCACAGCTTTAAGAATTTTTTTCATGATATTCTAATTACCCAAGAAGTTTCAGTTCAGAGATGATGTAGAAATTGCTTACACACACATTTCCTAGTGCAAAAATCACTATTTCCCTGTGTACAGTGCATCTCTGGAGGTACAGGGGAGGGTACCCTGCCCTGACTGAAGTCATGAATAAGCTGAAAAATAATAAGGTAAACAGCTCCTTGTTTATTATTGTTTTGCACATTTTATGTGTAACACATCTCATGCACTGAGAATAAGGTCAAAAATCGAATAATTTTGAAAGCATAGAATAGAATACATGCATACAGTTTTTACCTACCGCTCTGTGTGCAATGTGAGGGACATCTTGCTGTCATATGCAGGTTCTGTATCAAGTGGAGCACTTGTGTTAGAACATTTAATGGCGTATGGCTGCTGCTTTTAAGCAGGGGAATTTACATGCGAGTCATGTTTCACAGGTTTAGAGTCTTGCCCAAGGGCTCTAATTGGTGTAGTGTGTGGCAGGGAGGGTGGTAGTGTTACATATTACTCCATTATCCCTGATTATGTGTTTTAGATAAACATGTATGAATGCGGTCATACTAAATACTAAATGTCTGATCATCTGAAAATAAATTGGATTTTGTGATTTTTTTTGCTAATTGGATCCAAACTACATTTGGGGCTGGTTTTAAACATGATTATCCATTTTGTGAAATGTGTCCCAGTCTGGACGCTCTGGATTCTCAAACTGGATTTCAGTGTCTTTTGCATCACTCACAACACACAAAAACAACAACCAGGTCAAATGCAGAGTGACGGAAGTACAGGGATCTAAGAAGAGCACCTATATGCATGCCTATATTCTTAACATAGCAACCCACTCTGGTTGGTGATGTCCTGTCTGAACTGCAGAGTGCTGAGAGTCCCTGTCCCCATTTACAGGAATTTATTGAGTACAGGAAGGAACGGGGGAAGATGCTGCTCTCTCGCCGTAATCAGTTGCTGCTGGAGTTTAGCTTCTGGAACGAGCCAGTTCCACGACCGGGACCAAACATCTACGAACTCAGATCGTACCAGTTAAGAGTGAGTACTCTCTTCAGTAGCGCACAAGGGACGCTTAAACCAGTTTTGAAAATGGGTGTTATTTCTGTAAAATCCAGTTTTTCAACAACAACAAAAAAACATTCTGAATTGTAGATACTGTGAGAGCTTTAAGTAGAGAGTTTGAGTAGTAAGTCGAGTAAGTAAGTAAGTAAGGCTGGAATACATTTTATTTATTTATTTATTTATTTATTTATTTATTTAGTTAGTTAGTTAGTTAGTTAGTTAGTTAGTTAGTTAGTTAGTTAGTTAGTTAGTTAGTTAGTTAGTTAGTTAGTTAGTTAGTTAGTTAGGCTCTATGCGGATAGGAATTCACACTGGAATATGGCGCATCCCTGTCCTACACATTTAGTGCTTTGTCTGTTCCCAACCCACCTGATTCAACTCAATCAGCTCATTAAACAAAACCCTTCAGAGTGGCAGGGGGTGTGTTAAAGTAGGGGATCTTCTTAAATGTGCAACACATTTATCATTTTAGATTTTTTTTGTTCGTGTCAATTTGACAGATATGAGGCGACAGTCCTTCACAGGGTTTGAAACTGGAAAACTAACAGCTCTATTGTCTCCATGACTATGGCATGTGTTTTTGTCTCTTACATGATCCACTCTTGGCACTGCTGTACTTATTGACTGGCATTCCAGTCATTGTATGCATGTGCTGCACAAAAGCTGCTCCAACTGTAATGATTTGGGGGAAGGGGCTTGTTTTTGGAATGCAGTCTTCTTTGTATGTTAAATGACTTTGTTTTGTGTATGATTCGCAGCCAGGGACAATGATTGAGTGGGGTAATTACTGGTGAGACAAACTTTTATGTTTTTTATTTTATTTGTATTAACAGCATATTCCTTATTTAACTGAATAAATAATACAATAACCAATTTATTATTTCATAACAAGTGTTAATCAATAAAATCAATTGGTTTGTTCATATGGATTTATAATGAATGATCAGTGTAAAATGGTTACTTGATTGTACTGACTCTGGATTGCTTGCTCTGGATTGTTCAGGGCTAGAGCAATTCGTTATCGGCAGCATAATCGTGAGGCAGTTGGAGGATTCTTCTCTCAGATTGGAAGTCTTTACATGGTTCATCACCTCTGGGGTAAGAACAGTTAGTGAAGAACACTGTCGGGTTGCATCAATATGAGCCTTTCACAGCTTTTAAATGTAATAAATAAGAAAGCTACACATGAGGTGAAGCACTTTGAACTATTTTGTGTCCAGATAATTATTTTCATTATGGATTATTTAGTTTTTTTATTTCTTATGTTTTTCTATTTATTATTATGTCCATTGTTTTCAGTTCTAATAATAGTAAGAAAAGTGGAATTATTTGTTTGGTTGCAAGAGGAGACTGCAAGATGTGTACAGACGTGTCCAACAATCCTAAAATGCCATCACAGGATCTACAGGAAGCTTTTGGTTCTGTTGATTTCAAAGTACAGCACCTAACGCTGTGCAAGAAGGAAATTTAGGGTTTTGTTTTGTGGGGTTTTTTTTGTAAATGATAAAGTGCAAACGTCATTGTCTTTCCAAGGGTGGTGCAATTACATCATATATTGTTTGAAAGAAGATCAAATATAAATATGTCTAAATTTTTAATAAAGAACTAAATATTTAATGGAATATCCAAATCACATGACTGTACCTAAACTTGGTTTACTGCTGCTCTCCTAGTTTACTGCACACACATCTAAAAAAACAGGTCCCAATCAGCCCAAATCGAAGTCATTGTAAAATATTCTGAACACATATCAGTTCAGTTCTGTTTTAATGTAGGTATTATAAATCATATTGATTTACAGGAAAACATCTTTGATAAGTTACATGACTGCTGTTATCCCTGTTTTGCACTGACTGCAGGTTCACCGGCTGTTCAGAGCAGCAGTGTGTTTGAGATATCTATGCCTATAGAGGATGGGCAAAGAGCCAAACACATGAAAAATAAACTATGGAGTTGTGCAATCCCCAAAGTCCCTCCTTCCAATCTAACATCTTCTAACATGTCTACCTCACCACAAGCTCCTCTCTTATGCCTCTAACAGTCCTACTTCTCTCCAGCCCTGATTAACTGAAAAACAGCTGCACCCCAGAACTGTAGCCAAGCTCTTACCCGTTCTACTCTCATCTCTTCTCTACAACCATGGGCTGAAAAAGATTTTGCAATCTACAATCCACAAACATTAAATTATAAACCAAAAAATGATATTATTTATTTAACAGTGGTGCATTATTGTTTTATTAATACTTCAGTGTTTTGTTCTGTCGGGTTTATTCATCTGGAAGTTGTATATATTGCTTATTTTACTTTTCTTTCAGCATACAAAGACTTACAGTCAAGAGAGGCTACCAGAAACGCAGCCTGGCACCATGAGGGTTGGAATGAAGCTGTCTACTACACAGGTAACTTTACCTTCCCAATGATGAAACTTGTATTTGTCAAATTGTAATTTTAAATACATCATTTATGTATGTACATTAATATGCTAGTGCATCTTATAAATGTTGAGGGATAAATCATTTAAGTAAGAAAGGTTAACTATTATTAATTTAAAAAAACTTAATTTAAAGTGAGATGTTTCAAATCTTTTTTATTGTTGATATGGTCTGATTCATTCATTATTAAAACTAAAAAATATATATTCTTATCATTTTATTTCTAATAATATTTCTGATTTCATGGGCTATAGGCCAAACTAATCAACAGTAAAACAAAGGCTGAAATATATCCCTTTACAAGTAATGAATATAAAATGACACCTTTTTGAATAAAATTGAGCACAAATGACTCTGTTTATAAAATGTTTATAAACTCTAAACTTTCTTCCTGATCCCAGTGCCCCTTATTCAGCACATGGACTCCAGGATAATGATTCCGATGAAATCCTCGCCATTGCAGTGATGCGCCGTCATCTCCCAGCAAGCTGAAAACAGGAACAGTTTGACGATGATACAGCATCAGAACTCTCATTTAGGCCTGTCACAGTAATTAAATTATCGACTTAACGTACAATAAATGGGTATGATTTCAATCATTTTTACTGACCTCATTATCACCCATTATGTTTATCTTAGCAAAGAGCCATTAACGTAACGAGCCAGTATGTAAAAACGTTTTTTGTGTGCTGTGCATTTTTATATATTTCAATTATGTTTTATTAATTTAAAGTGCTCTTTAAAAAGGTACAATTGCATTATTATACTATTACACAGATCAGCCATTCTTTGTACATTCACTGTCCAATTTATCAGTTCCTCTTCCCATACTTTAGTTTACAAACTACAATTACAGACTATTTCTCTGCATACTTATTTTTTTGCCTCAAATGGTCAGGATCTCACGGGACCACCACAGAGCAGACATTATGTGAGTGGTGTGTCATTCTCAGGAGTGCAGTGACACTCACATGGCAGTGTTGTGTTAATGTGTGTTGCACTGCTACAAGTGGATAGTGGATCAGATGCAGCAGTTCAGCTAAAGTGTTTAAACACTGTGTCCACTCTATCAGACACTCCTACCTAGTTGCTCCATCTTGTAGACGTAAAGTCAGAGACAGATGATCATCTGTTTCTGAATAGTTTGTGTTGGTCTTCGTTTAGTCTTTCATCAGTGCTCACAGGAAGCTGTTGAGTGGATATTTCTGGCTGGTTTTCAGTCCAGCAGTGACACAGAGAGGTTTAAACACTCCAGCAGCACTGCTGTGTGGTCCATTCGTACCAGTGCAACACACACCAACACACCACCACCACCACCACCAGTGTCAAGTCAGTGCTTAGAATGACCCACCACTCACATAATATCTGATTTCTGGTGGCCCAGTGGGGTCATGATCATTGATGATCAGGATTAGATGAACTACAGTTTGTAATTACAGAAATACAATGTGCTCCTCTATGGACAGTGAGTGTAGAAACAATGGTTATAATGTTATGGTTGATACATATATGTTGTCATATACCAAAATTGGTCTTAAAATGATAATTTTTTTATCACAGGTTTTTTGTGACACAGTTATTGTGACAGGCTTACTATTACTGCCGTATTTTAATCTGTTACCATGATGGAAACCCATTCCATGAAACTTTAATTTTAGAAGAAAACCAAAATGATGCAGCATAAAATCAGAAAAAAAAGGTTTGCTTCAATTTGCTTCACTGGTTAGTTAAACACCACGTTAACCAAACAGTCTTCACATGATCTGAAACAGTCAGAGCCTGTACTGTACATCCTCACTCAGACAGACCCTCAGACACAGGGAAACAAAGCTCTACAGTAAGTTCATTTTACTTAAAGACACAGTGGTGCTGATCATGTGATTTCAAATCTGCATCGGCTTCTTCAAGTGTTGCCTGTTACTGTAGGCTGGAGGTAAGCAAAAGTGTATTTAAATGTTGGTGTGAGGCATATTTTCATATACGCACGCACACACACACTGGGAATGTGCTTGATGTTAACAATGGATCCTTTATTTATTCCATATTTATTTGTTGTAAATATATAATGATGTTCCAAATTAAAATCACAGTATTACAGGAACATCTGCAAATGGGCAGTACAACATGAAATACCCATTGGTGTGGACCTTTTCTGCATCCAGTTTTCCTGAGTTCTAAGCGCACAAATATGATTAAACATGTACTGTATGTAAGACAACTGCATATGTAAGTCCATGCATATGTGGAAAACAGATGACTGTAAAATGTATGGACAGCACATCGTCTCTCAAAAGTAAAGCCACAACAGGTTTACTGCCTCTGCTTGCTGGTTGCAGTATGATTAACTCAGTCCATTCTCATATGTTCCAAAGGCAAAACCACCCATATTCAATCTCATTTTCATATCATAAGTTGTTGGAGTTACTCTTAGGAATTACATGATTGACAGCTTTGACTGGAACAGACCCAGACATTATGCTCCATGAGAGTGGTCCCGGACTCCCTTTGTTTGAAGGCAGGGTGGAACCAAATGAGTTGTCAGTTCCGGCTCCGCCTCCTTTACTGCACAGACTCTGTTTGCAAATTTGCGAACATGGCAGATGGTTTTGGCTTCATTTAAAGTTTTGAAATGGCTGTTTGAGACATTTTCCATGTTTATTATTGTCTTACAGATGTTGATAATGATATTTATTCTGCTGGAGCGTAACGTCTATCCTCAGTCCTGCTTTTCTTCTTCAGTATTTATTTCTTTGTGGCATGTCCTGTATTTTCTTAAGACAAGTCAGTACCAGCTGTCTGTCTATATATGAAGTGAAGATAGACAATAAACCAGAAATGATGTTCTGTGTATGACTGTGTGTCTGACACATTTACATATTAAATAAACCACCTCAATATACCTTAGAATATGTATTTTAATATTTCTACAGTAAGTACCAAAATGACAAAGGCTCCTTAAAACACACATTGCACGTTATTGTAAAAAAACAAAACAAAAAAAAAACATTTTTAGTAAAACATCTACTAAAGCGTCACCATAATCAAAAAGCTAAACAAGACAGTAAAACTAGGAATGATTGTGCGACTCCAGTTATTTCACAATAGTTATTGAACAGATCAGTATTCTAGACTGTGCCTTCTACTCCTTGTAAACACGGTAGTGTATTTTAATGCTTCATATGATGTTAAAGTGGGAAACGTTGTGCAATTAGTAAAAATTAGGAGAAAGGCACCAAGCTGGTGATTTCATAAGACTTGTATATGCAAAGAACTGAACAAAATTCACTAAATCTTCTCCAGCTCTTTAAGCAGCTCCCCGAAACTTGTGACGTACCAAGTAGACTTCTCCTTGACCTGCTGCCGGACAACATTGCCACCAAATCCAATGAAAGCATTCTGGGGGAAAACAAAATATAGAAATAATTCCAATAAACTAACTGTTGTGCTGTAAATCAGGATAGGATAGGATAGAACTTTATTGATCCCTTGGGAAGGTTCTCTAAGGGAAATTAAGGTTCCAGCAGCAGCATAGTACAGTACAGAAAAGAGAAAATTCAGATTTCTTTTAGGTTTATGTGTACAATTAAACTCATATCTGATCAAAGCATGTGTGTATATGAACATCAAAATAATCAATAATAATCAGCATTAGATCCTTATTAATCAATGTTGTGGAGGTCAGAACTGACAACTGATGAATCAACAGCTGCACAGACGTCACCAATTGACAAATCCGTAAATGATTCACCCCAAATTGCTGTAAGTAAGCAATTATACCTTTTAAACACACTGTGTTTTGCACACACAGGGATTAATCCTCCGCATTTAACCCATCCTCACACAGTGATACACACTAGTGACTTCACACACCAGGGGGCAGTGAGCGGAGCAGTGGGCACGTGCTAACGGGGAGCAGCTGGGGAGTTCAGTGCATTGCTCAAGGGCACTTCAGTCATGTCCTGTCAGTTCAGGGATTCGAACCCTAACCACCAGACCACGGCTCTATTACACATGATTTAGAAGAAATATGCCCTAATTCATGCAGGTGTAAATCATTTAGCTGATTCACAAGACAATGATGTTCCAAACAAAACAAATGCTACTAACACATGCATTGTGCATTAAGTATTTTTAAGATTGATAAACTATTAACTGATCTGCATTTGATATAATATACCTGTTTGACCAGACAAGTTGGAAGAGACTGATGGATATACTTACAGCAGGAGGACAGGCCTCAAGGTCTGTAGCACCATCTCCGATCATCACTACTTTTTCAAAGCCATACTTCTCCTTCAGCAGGCTGATCACTTTGCCTTTGCCTCCAGATTCCGCTGTAGGTTGAGTCTCATCAAAACCAGCATATTCTCCTGAAGAGCAGAGAGAAAACCTCCGTTATCCATATTTCAAAATATCTAACAAATTGCCTGAAAATAACAATGTAATATACAGCACGTTATTTCGAGAACTGTAACAATTGTACACTATCATAGAACGGCTATGCTGTACAACACCCTATCTCTGCACAGATTTGGACAGCAAGTGAGATTTCTGAGGATTTTGCTTTCTATTAGTCATGTTGCAGATTTTGTATTTCTTCCTAAAAGCGTTCAGAGGGCTTATTTGAACAGTTGAACAGCATTTCAACTGAAAATCAATACTAGAAGTGTACTGATCCAGTATTTGATCATTATAGTATAGAGCTAAACATTTCATATACCAATTATTGAGGACATGTCAATCAATGTCACAGTACTTATTTAGAATTTGGAAAATTGTAATTTTACACTGCATCCATTGTAGTACCTTGATTTATGATAGAGTGATCTGACGATTAAGCTACCAGTTACTGTAAGACTGCAGTAAACTCACAGAGTCTGGTTATAAGCACTTCATTATCTGACAACTGCAGAAAATCAGATTTGTCAATAATCTGTTCAACACATTTACTACATCAGACAGTGGGAAAACTCCAGGTTTACAGGAGTCAGAAAATAAACAGATTTTTAACCATTAATCTCACTACAATTACATAAGAGCTTTTTGCACACATGGACCCACCTTATCAGCAAATGTTTCTATAATGTTTCCAATAGTACGCAAGGATCAGAAAATAACATAACTGTGCAATCTGAACAACTGCATGTCAGACATGATGAGATTTCTTACCACTGAAGTAAAATTTCAAGCGGTTAGCATAGACATGGTCAAGAGGAATGCCCAGCTGAGTGGCCACATGCTCCACAATACATCGAAACCCTCCAGAGATGAGGAAGACCTTCACATTGCGCTGATGGAGCCTCTCCACAAGCTCCCTAAGAACACAAACACTGTGACTTTGATGCTACTGAGAAGAGATCTGAGAACATCTCAGGTGACAAGATAAAAAAAAATACAATACGGTCATGGTCCATTTCATTCAACACTCTTACCGTAATAGTCATCCTCTAGTCCAGAGGTCTTCAAATCTGCTCCCAGAAACCAGTTTGCTGTGCTAGACTTTGACATGGCCAATCAATTACATCAATTGTTCCATTAATTTACAGCGTGAACAAAATTAGTCACTGGAAACAGGATTCAGGGTCCAGATTTCAATACCTGGGCTCTAGCTCTTCATCAATAACCAGTTACTGACCACAAAGCCAAAAAGGTCTTAGTTGGGTATTTTTGATTGGTAAACCACCATCAACATAGCAGGGATGCCTGAAAACCTGCTCTGTTTGATACACCTCCACAACAGAGTGATTCACCACTCAAATGACACCCAAGGAACAACAGCAGCCCAGTATTCACTGACCAGTGATGAGTGACAACTAGAGCTCATAAAATGGCCAGTAAGTGGAAGTAGGGGTGGGCAATATGACATTATTATTAAGTCAAGGTGAAATTTGTTTATATTTTTTGAGCATATTGTGCTTAAAGAACTCTAAACAACTGAATATTTCATTACAGAGTGTAGTTAGTCCTGTTCACTTGGATATATTGCAGTGGATTTTGAACATAAACTAATGTAATAAGTATGGGAGAAGACTGGACTATTTGGATAGTTTATGTCTCTTTCAAAATATCACAACAGACATTGTTTATTGTAAAAATGTCTTAAAGAACAACACCATTGGGTTTTCTCAAACAGCTGGTTGTGTGTCTTGATAGTATACAACGCTAGTGATTCTGGAAGAGTGTTGCAGGTGGTTTCACTAATGTTGGATGCCAGTAGCCAGCATGCCAATGCCACGCTAGTAATTCTGGACAAGAACTGCAATTGGCACCTTAACGCTGCAGAAGCATGTTAGAGTAGGCTGGTGGCCACTATGCCAACTCCACGCTAGCCAATAGTCTAATGCCGAGCTAGTGACACTGTTGGTGGCTGGTGTTGCTTTTGAAATATGATATAATTTCTATACCATACTCCCCAGAAGTAAAAGAGAAGAGCTTTTGATGAAGTAGACAGTGAGAGAGTGTAGGTGGTATGACCATTCCTGGCCTTAAGAGAACACCAACTTACTTAATACCTGGAGTCAGCTGAGGAGGATGGTCTGTTATTAGTTTGTTGACTTGTTCTCTTGAGCACTTTATTATGGACAGCCTTTCTGTCAAAGCTGTTTTGAAGGTCACTGATCCACCCATGGCCTTTCGAGTCCTAGGAATAATGGACATTTGCATCAATAATGTATTAATTTGTGAATTCAAAACAAACACCGTCGGGCATTAACCGTTATCCCCATGTTAGTTACAGCTTGAACATTTAATAATAATGTATGCATACTGACATCAGCATCAAAACTGCTGAATTGACCAACACTGAACACTATAAACCAGACTTACATCTCTGTAACAGCATCGCCCACTCCACAGAACTTGGCGAGCTCATCAATGCCTTCCTCTCGTATAACTGTGCTGTCCACATCGAAACAAACTGCTTCGGCGCAACGGAACATTTCTTTCGTCTCTGCTAACGTTGTCATTCTGGATAATATCCTATAAAGCCAAAAAAAAAAAATCAGCTCACAAAACAAAGACCTTTGGATTGTTCCACCCCAAATTCAGCTATGCATCTCAAAAGACTATAAATTGCAAATATACAGCTATATATTTGTCTCAACCGTCCATAGAACATTTTCCCAGAAGCACTGTAGAAAATCTAGGTGGTCTTGGGCAAACTTGAGACAAGCTTAGGGCTTTATAAAATCAGTTTTATTTTTTCCCAATTTAGATTTTTAGGCATTTGGTTTGCCATCAAAAACATGCCATTATGGAAGTCAGAGGGCCCTACAGGCTGCAATGTTTTCTGACGTCAATGCCCTCCTTTGTGTTGGGAGTGTGTGTGTGTATGTGTGTGTTGGGGGGGAGCAGGGTTGTCCTTCGACGAACACCATTCTCATTGGGTGTACTTGTAATACAGGACACATGATCAAAGTTGTTTTTTTTCCCCAAAGTTGTTTTTTTTTTTTTTTTTTACAGTGTCTTCTGTGGGTCTACAGCTGGCCTGCTTTCTTTCTCACCTCTTTCAGCATTGCCCATTGTGCGCTTGGAGTCATCTTAACAGAATTTACTCCTAGGATGATTTACAGTAATATAAAGAGAGCTTGATTTACACACTTAAATATGAACTTAGACGCACTGTGCTGCCCATTTAACCCACCCATACTATTGAATACACACACTAGTGATCGACCATACATGTCCAGAGCAGTGGGAAGCCTGATCCACAAAACCCGGTGAGCAGTCAGGGAGTTCAGTATCTTGCTCAAAGGCACTTCAGTCATGTCCTGCCTGTTCAGGGAATCAAACCAGCAACCTTCAAGTCACAAGGCTGAATCCCCAACCACCGGGCCACGGCTGCCCTAAAAATCAGCCAAATCAGTAGCTAACTAGATTTAATTAGTTAGAAAAATAGAATTAATACTTTATCCATGTTAGGGCTGCCACTGATGACATATGAGCCCTGAAATTCATAAAGTATTCATTTTAGTTTTCTAACTAATTCCATTTTCTAATACAGCATTAGTCTGTTTAGAGCATTTGGACTTTCTTCTGACTTACTGGAGTCAGAAAGTGCTTTAAGCAGCTGACATTTACCCAAATGGGTTTGGAAGTATTTAACCTGTTTTGAAGCTTCTCTTATTAATGCTCAAGTCACGAGACAGCAGAAGTTAAAGAGGAAGAGTCTGGCTCTGGGTGCAGGCAGAGAGAACCTGGCACAGAATTTCTCCAGCAGGACGTGAGGTAACGATAGTGACATTGTTATGTACAATATGTGCCCCACTGTTACAACCAGGAGAAATGAAGTTGTGCACTTCATCCAGACAGATGATGAGTGTGAAGCAAATCTAGGACAGTGAGCAAGTGGGCAGGTGATTGCATCAGCCTGAAAGGGGAGCTCGGGGACACTCATCTGCTCCCAGCCTTGCTCACAGACCTGCAGCCGCAGTTTGGCTGCAGTTCAGCACGTGTTACTTTCTGATCAATGATGCACTTAATTGGAAAATGTAAAAGTGTTTGATTAAAGTTGTCGGCTCGGGCATTAAGTCAGCTTACCTGTTCCCGATGGCTGCACACTTACAGGCGCTGTATTGTATTATCCCAGTCTGAAACAGGCCGGTGCTCTCTGTCCTAAAAGCTCCAGCGTGTGTATCAGAACCCAGACAAATAATCAATGAACTGCTGACTGACTTCCTCCTGCTCTGCAGATGGAGCAGGTAGCCAATCACACGAGCCGTGCGTTCACCGTAGACTGCACTCATTGGTCAGTTTGGCGGTGTTGCCCTTTCCGGTGTTTTGATTGGCTGTCACGTTAAAAAGGGCGGGCTGTGCGGATTTTGTCGATCTGAAGACGGTCGTCTTCGGGTGAAATCGGAGAAAGTCCGATATATAATTAGGATCATTTTATTTGTTAACCATTAGAATCTTAGGCCAATTTTGTTGGATGTTTTTGTAATTTAACATACCTTTAATCATCAAACATTAAAAAAAAAACTGTATTTATAGGAGAAACACAAGCCAGTGATTTTCATGAGATCCTAGACTACTCAAGTCTTCATTTCAGATTAAATGAGAATTTAAATATTTGTATGAATTTTGCCATGCTTTCTTATAAGAACTAAAAACACTTGCGTTTCTGAGCTGGAAATGCAATAATTGTTTCTGTTATTTATGTGTGGGTCAGTGTTATCGCTTCTCGGGACTTTTATTCTGGAAAAAGGTTATGATCCCTTCCCTTCTCGTTTTGATTTATAACCCAATATCTGTGACAGTGCTGTCATTAGCCCCGCGCCTTCTCTGTTTTTTTGGTGTTAGTGTTCTGTCTACGTTCCCGTTCAGATTAACGTTCGCACATTTTTAACCCAGTCCCTGCTGACATCACTTCCGGTGAATGAAATCTAACTTTTCGTTTTCCTGAGATTTTCTGTCAGTCAGACATGATGTATGTATAAAATCACAGTTTAACAGGACACGGCCGGTTTATGTTCGCGCTATTATTTCTGTCATTTCGCTGCTGCTGCTCTTTAATGCGCTCTTGTCCTTTAACGGGGCTCTTTTATGGAGGACCGGCTGCGGGACTGTACC
Source organism: Acestrorhynchus altus (assembly GCA_034509495.1). Taxonomy (NCBI): domain Eukaryota; kingdom Metazoa; phylum Chordata; class Actinopteri; order Characiformes; family Acestrorhynchidae; genus Acestrorhynchus; species Acestrorhynchus altus. Next base: position 12,206,125 of record CM067502.1, on the reverse strand, counting down.
ACTTCGTACTACGGGGGGGTCTCTTGTGTGGAAAAGTGATTGTTTTACACTCTCGCGTGTCGCGGTGGTGATAGAAGCACAGACACACACAGTGTCTTTGGGGGGGGGGGTTGTGTCCGCGGTGTGGTTTATGTAAAGGGGGGCGGTGGACTCCGGCAGGCAGATTGGTTCGGTCCGCTGCGGCTCGGAGTTTATAAGTAGAGCAGCGCGCGCTCCGACCGTTAGCGGCGGTTCTCGTGTTCGGGGCAGAAGAAGAGGCTGCGCTTTTAATCCCGCACCCAACCATGGCCTCCGGTACGAGTGTGTGATGTTGTGTGGCGTTTGTAGCGTTGTAAGGACGGCCACATCTTCGTGTTTAGTAGGAGACTCAACGGTTATATATATATTTTGGAATGACCACTGAATGAGGTCGTCGGGTGTCGTTAGCTCGCTCGGCTAACCGTTAGCTCGTGTACTGGAGCCGAGGAGCCCCGGCTGCTCGGGTTCGGGTTCATACGGGCGCTATAACGCGGAGTGAAGCCGTGCAGCTGGTTCGCGGTGGTGGTGGCGGGAGCAGGTCCGGGAGGGGTCCGGAGCTGCCGCAGTGCTCGGCTGCTTCAGCGCCATTTTCAGCAGCGTGGTGTTTTAGCCTCTGCTAAAGTGAGACGCCTGCTGAAGGCCTCGCCTTCCCTCCGCCGCCCTCCGCTCCTTGTGTGTGTGGGATGCCGCACAGCACTCCTGTCTGCAGGGCTGAGGGGTGAGGCAGGACTGGGACGAGGCCTGTCCGTGTCGTTTGGCTTTGTGGTTAAAGCTCTCGATTGTCTCTTTGTGGAGAGCAGTACTGAGCTCTGCCTCTCACACAGACACACACACTAAAGTTAAAGATTCCATCTGGAGACAGGATTCACAGGGACCTCGCACACACCACCCATCCCCTGGTTTAGTGTAGAAACTGAATGAGCAGCTCTTTAAACACTTGATTGGTGAAATAAGTTGAGGACAAATTGGGAGTTAGGGTTGAGGACTGTTTAAGCTGTAGTCCAGCTGAAGATGGCAGGGGTGTCCTTAAATTGAGGAATGTGACTAAATCAAATCAAGCAGGTCACAGCACTTTGCACAGGTGTATGGGTTAAAAATGTGGGTCCTTCACTGCAGTTAAAGAGATGTATGAAACACAGGAGAGGAATAAAGAGTGTACCTGTGTGTAATACACTAGTCACTGTTTTATACGTTATGTGCATTATTGTAGGGTAGTTTATAGAAACTATGAAGGATGTTTGTTTATATGTGCACTGGCTATAGTGTTAGATATAGTGGGAGGCCGTCTTTGGTGGGTGCAGTGGGAGACTCGTGTATGGGGAAGTTCATTAAATGTAGGGGATGTTTTAACATTTCAGTATCCTTTTCAAACTTGATCCTTTAGAAGATCTAGTTTGGGATGTAATGAGTGAATTTAGATGAGTTGCATGTTAAAGTATAACAAACTGTGTTAAATCTCACTGTGAAGATTCCGTGGTGGTCTTATTAGTAATGTCTTTTGTTTAATGTAGGGCTGAGTTGCTTGTTTCTTTTGCTTCAAGTTCTACTGTAGTTCAGTTGTGGCGATAAAGAGTAAGAGAAACTGGAGAAAATGTAAAATAATAACTATTAATTGCGCACATATATATAATGCCTCAAGTTGCATTTGAGTATGTATTGCTGTACTAACTGTTTTTGTGTGTGTTTAGAATCAGGCTACGGGCAGCCTGGAGCCCAACAAAGGCAAGTAACTTCCAAACATCAGATATTTTGACACATGAATTAACATCATGGTCTGCTTTCTGTGTGTTAAGTTACTTTGTTGTCTTTTTTCTGTTTGCAGCTATGGGTCCTATGGGGGGTCCCAGGGCTATCAGCAAGGTGCACAAGTATGTAAACATGAATCTTCAGGAGCATGGCTTTGTATGACTATTTTTATTTAATGGAAATCATTCTTTCAAGTACTGAAATTGACTTTTTGTTTTCCATTAGGGCTATGGACAAGGTAACGGAGCTGCTTCTTATGGGGGTCAGAGCTACGAAGGTTATGGTCAACCAGGTGTGTGTGTGGTGACAATCCCTTGGTGTAGCCATTTAAAGTTCATAACAGAAATGATTGTGGTCTTTTATTCTTTACATTTCTTTCTGCTCCTTTTTAGAAGGATATGGACAGTCATCACAAAGTTACTCATCTGGTGGATATGGTCAACAACAACAACAACAACAGCAGCAGCAGCAACAACAACAACAGCAGCAGCCGCCGCCACCACCGCCACAAGGCTATGATAGTTATGGGCAACAAGGCTCTGATTCTTCATCGGGGTGAGATGTGTGTGTGTGTGTGTGTGTGTGTGT